>CAJHUC010001109.1:0-74038 GCA_905146915.1 Ostreobium quekettii
GGATCGTTGGTGTCGTTCATGAACAATAAGATCAGAAGTTTTAAAACATTTCGTAAAGCCTGTATCCCAGCCTTGAGGCTGTGCTGTAGCAATACCGCCTTACTCACCTGCAGCAATGCTACAAGTTTTAAAGCACTCTCAAATTGTTGGTGTGTCATTCCTTGATTGAAAGGAGGAACAGACCTCTCCCAAACCTGCACAGAATGCCACAATCACATGAAAGAAAATGAACTTGTGCACATTGTGCACAGGCCACAAGACTCAATATGCCACTGAATAGTCAGGCATCAGCAGAGTGGCAGTCAACAAAAGCAATTCTGGAACCGATTGTGCAAAGAACAATGCAAGTCACAAATGGAACATTGCCAGAAATGGATACCAAAGTTGGAAGGAAAAATTGGAGTCCACAGTGTGGCACATCCCAGAGGCATGCTTTCAGCTGAAGAGACCAGCCTGTCTGGACTGTGGTGTTCATTGAGATCACGTTCTGCACTTCGAATGTGCAGCCATGTGTCCGACAACGCATTGCAGGTTTGTTTTTTGTCACTTTTCAACAAATGCAACCACAGGATCTACACAGGTGTGTTTTGGTGTTTCCAGAAGCTGCACCTTGGCAAGGCTGCCATCATCCAGGCCTGTTCTTCGAAAAAAGTGCACTGCCGATGCTCCTTTCACCCTGCCATCAAGAACATCAAACTTTTCTGGAGATCGATGTACTGTGGGTCTTCCATCCACAATCATGGTCGCAAAACCGACAGATGACCGTAAGCATCCAGCAGCACCAGGATTGAGCTGTCTTGTACTCAAACGACAAAGGCATTGAGAATCAAGTCCGAGACAGGTGCCAAATTTCAGAGGCATCGCAGCAGGTGCCTTTATTTCCTAAAATGCGTAGTTGCGTGAATGCTAGGTTCTGGGCCCTGTTGTGTCCATGCACTCTCAGCAGTGGCATGTTGCCCTGCTCAAGTATCCACCCAAGTATTCACAGGGTTTGAGGGGCCTCCATTTCCATTGAGACAACAACCCTGTCTCCAGGCGATCAAACGTGAAGACATATGCCACGACAACTTCTAAAGCACCCATCACAGCCTTTATGGTGCAAGGCCATCGCTTTGTCAATAAGCAGCAAAACAAAATGATATTGATGACAGATGCAACCAAAGAAAGTTGGACAACAGCATAAAAGATCTTCCCTACCATCCATCCTTGTCTGCTGCCTCCTGAAACCAGACATCCACTGCCTTCCGCCACTCAGATATTTGTGCCTGTGACTGCATCGTGGGTCCTGCTGCAAAAGGTGTTGGGATCTGGGGCGAGGGTTGACACTTTGTGCTGTGGAAACTCCATGCAGTCTGATTCAACAACAATGGCAGAACTGAGTGCAGAATCAGGTTATTGTTTTGGTCGGGCGCAAAGTTGGAGTGCTGGTGCAAGCACCTGACCAAACAACACCCACAGACCTGCTGGCAACCATTCTTGTTTTCCAGAAGATGAGGAGACTGGCTGGGCAGAAGGAATTTCTGGCCAAACTCATGGATGTGCGAGTGTGCGAAAAGATGTGGTTTAGAAACCACAACAGACTAAAGAATGCCCTCAACTTAGCAAGCACAAGCAGTGTTACATGGTCACTGATGACAGGAGAGTGTGGATGCAACATATGCTTGAAATGGACACACTAACACAGTGCCCTGGACCTGCGCAAAGATCGCTATGCAGGCAACGGCAACCACCAGCAACTTTAAAGCCCAGATCAGGAGTAGGCGTCTGTCCATGCAGGGGAGGCGGCGCAGGTTGGTTGGTCCAGTCCCAAACTTCTCCTGGAGCCGTATCCCTTCACACTCGCGAGCAGGACAGCCCAATCTATGCACCTAGCCCAGACAGGCCAACGCCATGCCGATGGATCATGGTCAACCCCTGTCAGGTTGCCGCCAGATCGCCCACACAACCAACGATCACCTGCTCAGACTGCTGCCAATGAGGCAACCCAGCACCCATTCCCTGCCTCGACACCCCTGGCTGCGCCGCGCCGGCGCGGCCGCCCGCCTGGGAGCTCCCAGTTGGGCCGGCTTGTGCAGACCTCGCCATGGCCTCGTTCTTCTGCTGCGCCCTGGACGCCCTGTTCTGCCTCAGCTCCGCGGGCATCAGGTCCTATCGCCATGCCACACGCCCACCCAGCGTCACACCAATCCACACGCCTCCCCCCCTCCCCCAATTCATCGTCACCCTTCCCTCCCTCACCCTTCCCTCGCCCACCCTTCCATTTTCTGTGCACCCTTGTGGCTGGCTCTTGCCGGCATTATCCAGTTCTGCGACGTTTGAACTTTGCCACAACGGTCTCTTGGTTGGCTCACAATTCGGGCGGCGACTTCCTGGCAACCTCCGCGCACAGTCCAATTCCCTTTCCCTTCCTCACCCCACGCCGCACCGCGCCCCCAACCCACCTCGAACGACGGCACCTTGGCCAGTGGCCGGCCGCCGGCCCCGAGCCCCGACATCACCCATGCCGCCGGGCCGGCGGCCTGTGCCGATCTCCACCTGGGCCCGCCGTCCCCCGCCCCCCCGCCACCCCCTCTTGGCCCTCCGATCCCGCGCGGGGGCCCGCCCGGCGCCCTGCCCCCCGCGGGGTCGACCACCGGCCCCCTGTGGTCGCGCTTGTCACCAGACATCTCTCATCGCCGGCATATCGACCGTGCAGGCCGGCGGACGGGCAAGGAGGGCGATGCGCCTCGCGGGCTGTCGCGGTCCCGGCCTGCGTCTCGGGCAGCTGGAGGATGGCCGAGATCGGCGAAAGTGAGGATGGCCGGGAGGCGGGGAGGGGCTACGGGGGGCTGGGGTGGTAGTGGGGAACCGCGGCTGTGTTTTCTGGGAGCGTGTGCGCCGTCGTCGCGGCGCCCTGACGCCTGGTGCTCAGACGCGAGGGTGCCGGAGAGGGGGGCCTGGGGAACGTGTACGTCACCTTTTTGAGGCAGCTTGGTTGCGGTAGGAAAGTATGTCGGAGGCCGGGTGGGCGGACGGGATGACCGTCCCGGGCGCTGGTGCCCCACGACGAGGGCACGACAGGCGTGCGCGGGAACGGGACGGTCACACGTTTTTTTAATTGCCAAGGGTGGGTTCGCTCCTTTCTGCCCACAGAAATTTCTTTTGCGCAAGACAGCGGAGAAGCAGCTCTGTTTCCGCCGTTCAGGCTGCACTGCATGGCCGCCTGCGCCAGCATCGCCATGTATGTCGTTGGCGCCAACACCAAGGGTGCGTCGTGTAACAATTCAAGCAGCGGTACTACTCGAATAGTACTTGAGTACTGCTTGTGCCAAATTCACTGTTGTTCATGCGTTCCCTCACTTCAATGAGTAAGTAGTGCATGTCTGACTGATAGCGGCTGGCTGGGTATCATAACACTTTGGGGTCCGTAAGTGAAATGAACACCCGTTCAACAATATTCTAGCCTCCCATATCCCTTTGCCGAAGCCTTTATGCACCGCTGCGTCAAGGCAAGAACGGTGTTTGCAGTGCTGGCAATGGTCACCAGGAGTGTGCTCTTATTATCCTAACTTCTTTTGCAAAACCCAAGTCTGAGGCGATCTACTTTTGTGAGCAAGCAGAGTGGTAATCTCCATTTCCTGAAATGCACCAAACAGATATCACTGAATGTCGTCTGCAGGGCTCAGAATTCTATCAGAAAAACATGAAAATTACTCTTCTGCCTTGCACACATTCACACCAAGGAACTGAACGTCACTTCTTTGTAGCAGAGATATCATTTGCTGTTGCATGGGCACAAGTGCATGCTTCGTCTGCAACACAACTCCTGCAAGTCCATCTGCTTCGCAATCATCAGTCATCAAATTCTCCCATTGCCAACCCACAGAAAACCATACGGCTGCACAAGCCTGGCTCCAAATACGAACTCCATGGGTAAAAACCATTCACAGCCCAGTCATCTAAAAAACACACTGCTACCAACTTGTATGATTACACTTGTACGACCTGCTTCAGGGCCAGTGCTCCTGCCACACATCCCCTTTTGCATTGCAGGACAGTCACGATCGCATTCGCTGTCCACAAGGCACAGAGAAGAATTTGTTACAACAGAAACAATGCTCCCAAAGCACCTCGAGACAGTGCTTACCAAGCGCTTAAAAAGTGCACTGTGTGCAACTCCTCAAGTGTCTTCCACACTTTCAAACACACTCTCAGCCCAAGAATGGCAGGCTGCCACGTTACACTGTGCTGAAAACAAACAGACCTGTCCATGTTCGCCTATCCTCGCACTTTGCAACACACAACTTCCTTTCCTGCACTTCCCTTTCCACCTGGCGTTGTCTATCTGCGTACCTCTGACACTTCAATGCTAACCAAGGAATCCTGGTTTCATCAACACACATACACCGACAACACCGACAGGCGCACCAGACTCAAGGGGAAAAGAACAGCGATGTGTACTTGACACTGCACAGATGAAGCAGTGCTTCACCCTCACATTGACTGCGTAGGCACAAAGCACCATTCAATCTTCTGCAGGCGATCTACCATCAGGTGACTCGTTGGGATTATCCAAGCCTGAACGCGATGGAGAACGGCTGTACTTCCTTGGAGATGGGCTGTCCGATTGAGCCCGCCCATCAGGAGAGGCAGGTGGCAACCTGCTCGCCCTCCTCCGCCCAGGGCTTGAGTCTTGTGAGTCCCTGCAGGTGCCAATCGTCCAGTGAATGCAATACATAAATAAACGCAACACAACAGAGAAGAGGGCAGCGATTGTGCCAAACCCTCATAGTATATGACCCCAATGGTATTGCCCATGCACTGCTTTTTTCTTCTTTCTTCGGGGTTGCAGGCCACCAGTTGCAGCGGCATACAAAGATCATGAACACCTCAGGAGCCAGCAGGATGGCAGGCTTCAGAGCAATCCTCCTCAATGACAATGTGCAGCCAAAACAAGGCCGAGCACTGCCCATGCATAAACTAGACGATGTTGATCAAGCCTTCTACACATCATTGTCTTCTGTACCTGGGCTCGCTGAGTGTGAATGCATGAAACTATTCAAAGGTGATACAAACCTGCGAGGCCCAGGCGAGGGGCTCTTGGTCCGGCTTTTTCGAGAAGGTGGCGAGCGGCTATCATACCGCCTCCGAGGTGCATGCTGGTGGCGACCATAATCTTCATGGTCCCCATAATAGCCTCGATCGCCTCCATAGCCACGGTCACGACGATCGCCACCATATCCACGGTCGCCACGAGCACTGCCGTAGCCACCACCATAACCACCACCCCCATAACTGCCACCGCCACCGCCACCATGGTAGCGACGAGGGGGTGACCGCGACGTGTACCGACGGCGCGGTGGAGAGCTGCCCCCTCTGTAGCGACTGTAGCCACGACCTGACAGCGAGAAAAGAAGTGAGAAAGGTGTACAGAATTGATTTTGCTGCTACAACAATCGCAGGCCTGTGTGCAACGTGCTCAATCATAGGCAGTGTGCAGTCAATCATCGGCTGTGTCCACAATGTGGAATTGGATGGGATGCCTTCGCAGCTTGTACACAAAGGAAATGCCCTGCACAGTGCACACCCCACATGTGCTGCTACCTGCATGCCACCTTCACATGCGCTGTGCATCTTCCCTGTACTTCAGAGGGCCAAGTGCCAAGGCATCTTTTCGAATCCTGGCACTCCAATACGTGCATGATTTCCTCGGGCACCCCAAGCCTTGAGCTCGTGATCCCTCAACTCCCATGTTTCCTCAGAACCAATTCCCTACAGCCTCGATTTGCCAGCACTCGAAAGCGCACACGATTTCCTCGGGCACCCCAAGCCTTCAGCTCGTAATCCGTCAACTCCCATGTTTCCTCAGAACCAATTCTCTACAGCCTCGAGGACATCAGACTTCGGTTCAAGACCCCGATGGCTAAAACCTGCCGCCCGTTACCACAGATCAGGTAACATGCAACATTGCAAGGCGCTGATCAGGAAGTAAGCCATAAGGTGCGCGCCCCCTAGGCCACTGCCACGTGAGATATTTCCTTCCTGGTGGATGGTGGCTACAGACACAACACTCACTGGCCAAGGCACATTTTTGAAGAGCATACCCTGCATGTGGCCCCTTCCACACTGACAAACTTACCCCCTCCACCGCCCCTCCCGCGGCGGTAGTCATCAGGACGCTTGCGGCCCTGCATCGCGAATACGGCAGAGATCTGCGTGCAGCCATCCAATCCAGTCAGCCCAAGTAATCAAAGCACAGGACCGGCAGCACTGGCAAAATCGGACGGAATCTATGTGCCTCCAGGGCACCCACTCCTGTCAGCCAGTCGTCGTGAAAGCACAGGATACATGCAATCGATGACAGGCGCCCTTTCTTATTGAAATATTCCAATGCATAGGGCTGGCAGCATTTTCCACGTCCCACGGGGTGTGTGTGCCCTGTCACTGAAGGCACCCGCTGCAAGGAACTGTCGTCGCCACAAGCAGAAGACCCGCAGCAGACACATTAACTTCTGGGAGCTGAGCTCCCCAAGGCCACCCACCTCACGCCCCAGCAGCACCACCTTGTCCATCTGGTGCTTGGCCTCTTCTGCGTCCCTGGGGTTCGTGAATTCGACGAAGCCTATTCCCCTCGATTCGCTGCAGAGAACACAGGCCACACAGGGGATTGCAGTCAGCTAGGCGCTGCCAGACACAAGCACAGCAACTTGCATTCCACAGGTCTCCTTCAGAGATTCAGCAGCCTCTGTCTTGAGGACACAGCAACTCACCCAGTGTAGTAGTCCCGGGGAAGGTAGACGTCCCTGACCGGCCCATACTTCTCGGCGAAGTATCTCAAGTCGCTGTCCCTGAGGTTCAGGAGCACAGATCAACGGTCGACCCCAAATTGCTTCCCCCCCCCCCTTCCATGTCGCGAGCAGCATTCCCAGATGGAAACAGAGCAGGGCAGAAAAAATTCACGACAGATTGCCCTGAGTTCGCTGCTTCTTGGCGCCCGCGCGGCCCTGCGCTGGCTTTCCGCTCCCGTTGCACTTGAGAACTCTGCGCACCACAATCCAACGAACGAAAAGGAGCAACACAAAATCCTCGGGGCAGGTTGCGAACGGGGAGCCCACCAACCTGGTGTCCTTGTGCAGGTTGCGGATGAGGAGGCTGCAGCGGCTTGGGGGATCGCGGCGCATCGGCGTGCCCGGCGACCTCGATCGAGAGCGCGAGTAGGACCGCGCGTGGTACGACATGGCGGTGGCCGCCCGTGCTGGGCAACTCCCAAACACTCCTTCAAGGTGGTGGCCACCGCGACGAACAATCCGTGGAGTGGACACCGCCGCAGACATTTTCGCGCTTTGGCAAAGTACTAATGTGTCCTCGCAATCAGAAGCGGCTGAATTTTTGATGAATTGCCACCCGCACGGATGAATGTTGGGCCCACTTCTTTCCCTGTATTGCCATCGGCAAATACTCCTCGAACACCAGGAATCGATGGAATCTGGACTCCGTTTATGTTATAAATTAGATTTCGGTGAACAGATCATGAGCACTGCTTAGCTCGTGCAAAATACGAGGCTGACGGCTACCTCCTTGAACTGTTTGTGCCAACATTCGTACTGATGATGATGAATGTTGTCCCTGCAAGTCCCCCCCAGATTTGGTCGGGCCTTTGGCACCTGTTTCCGGGCTTTTGCCAACCACAGTCAGCCAGCGCAAGGGCTGTAGGCAGTGCACAGGAGAAGGCCGGTTGCCTTTCCCCGGAAGCAAAGGGGATCTTAGCTCATTGTGTGTGTAGCATGTACTCGGATAGCATCATGCTTGCTCATGGGTGTTTTGTGCCCATCGGTTGGCATCAATGTCAGTTTCCACCAGTTTGTAGGGACTCAATTGGGCTCCGCAATTGCTTTGGATGCAACTTGACATTTCTGCGCATTGAAGCCACAAAATGCAACACTGAAATCCCTGATTTTCCTGAACGGTGGCTGTTTACAACGTGCCTTATTCATGCGCAACCACCCACTCCGCTTTCGAGAAATGGCGGTCGTTCCTTTCTGAAGAACTGAGATGGTCCAACGCCTCGAACAGCACTTCAATATGCCACCACTTGCTGCAACAAAGGGAGGGACAACTGTGGAACCACATTGTGCAGAAGCAGATGGCATAGAATGGGTACGTTGATGGTTAGTCTCCACGACAGGCCCATATCAGGAGGCACAAGGTGGATGTGGAAGCTCCGAGCATGACAGTACAGGGTTTGGACACAGTTATTTACCTCTTTGAGTGGAATTCTGTTGGCACAAGCATCTTGGAAATAAAGTGCTCAAAAATTGTAACATTGCTTCCAGTAGGAAGGTAGGCGATGACACGGGCATGTGCCACATGTGTTTGTTACAAGCTAACAATGACACACCATCCTTCATGCTGTTCCGCACGTTGGTGGCATTCAATCCAAGGAACGAGCATCGATGGAAGGTGGCAGCAGCCAGATCAACATTCCCTTGAACAAATAGGGCTGACGGACAGGACAATGATGAATAGGGAGGCACGCCAACACTTCAAGGGGTGGGCAGGGTGGCAGGGCACCCATCCCCCAGCAGCTTCACGTGCACGCGAACCTTGCAGCAGGCAAGACAAGCACCAACTGGAATCTAGGCGTTCTATCCCCAGTCCATCGGGACACCACTCTGTACATTATCTTACAAGTGCAACTTAGCCATACTGTTCATCAGGCTACATTCAATGCAAGTCCATGGTGTGTCAGTTATTGTGCTTTTAGCCAGTAGGATTGACACAATACCCTGCCCTGCACGTGTGGTCTGCGCCGTCGGCCCCCACTGGGAGCCACTTGTGCGTGGAACATAACCGGAGGCATGGAAGCCTTCTAAGCCCTATCAACCTCCTATTCATGGCTAGCCTGCGGCAGCAGCTGGCGCCTCGCTTCCCGTTTGCCTCTGCATCGCCTGGGACTGCGCCAGCATGCGATCATAGTCCTTTTCCGATATCATGGTGTCCTCTGGCTGAACCACCTTGTCAATCAACCCGTATTCGATCGCGCTCTCTGGTGTGAAGTACCTGTTGCGACCACTGTCCCTCTTGATTTCATCCTTGTCCCTTCCCGTGAACCCAGTAAGGAAGTCCACGTAAGTCTCAGTGCAGTTCTCCAACTCATTGGCCCTGATCATCACGTTGCTGGCAACTCCGTAGGTCCTGTTCGCTCTTGGAGGAGCGAGCATTATCCTTGAGTGTGGAAGCGCATACCGGCACCCCTTCTTGCCTGATGCCAGAATCATGGCTGCATTCCCAAACGCCTGGCCGACCACCACTGTGTACTTTTGGGGCCGGATGTAAGCCATTGTGTCAAGAATGGCATAAGCCTCTGTCTCAAACCCAACTGTTTGGCCGTCGGGAGTCTGAGACCCAACTGAGTTTATGTACACGTAGATGGCCTGCTCTGGATTGTTGTAGTTCAACCACAGCAGCTCGGATATCACCAACTCTGTGACTTGGGCCACCAACTGCAGACAAAGGCACATAGAACTATGTGGACAACAATAAACCAACTGCATTTGTGACCGTGAGCATTGTCTCTGATGTTGAACATTGTTGGAGGGGTCACATTTCATGGTACCTTACCTGGTGATGATGACATCAATAACTGGAACAACACAACAAATACATGGCAAAGTACGTTCAGACATATAAGTTTAGATTGCAGGCTCTCTCGCACATTCCTCAGTGATGTGCAGAGATTTTGGAACTATCAGGTGAGTGTGAAGGTTCTCACAAAAATTGTTGTTCTTGCTGTTCTCCAAAGATAATATCTGTGCGTCAGCTAAAAAACTACCAACAGCCTTTTAGATGTTGTCAGCCAACCTTCACTGACCTCAGGAGCATCCCAATGAATGCCACCAAGATTTAATTTGCCAACTTTTGAATCTAGCAAATGGGGTACCAATCATATGGTGTGCACAATCTGTTAAACTCCCTGACATTTGTCCAACCAGCAGTTCTTGGACCTTCTTGGAATGTGGCTACCAGACCACTCCACTGATCGAGTCCGAAATGGACATCACAAGTTGCGGCCGCAAATGAATCTGCCAATGAGCAGAATTTGATGTCACCACCGCTCACACAAGCTCCCTCCAGTGAGCATTGGCTCCACTGTGCATCATTTGCATAGACAGTGCAACAGTATGGCCAGCGTGTCTACCCAACGGCTTGAACATCTCCCACACACATCACACTACTCTGCATCTCACCTGCCGATTGCATGCTCCTTTGTACATGACTTTGTTTAGACACCCAGTAATGCGGCTCAGTTGCTGACAGTGATTTAAAGAATTTGCCAGGACATTGAACAACAGCCAAGGTACGGCTGCGAACTGGCGCATGGCAGCGCATTTACCCCGTGCGATGCTGAGGCTGCTTCGGAGCCTCCTGCTGGAGCCCACACCGGTCGAACGCAATACAGCCGACTGACAATGCTGTACAAATCTCCAGATCCACACCCCATCTCCCAACATGCAACACATTTCCCCATCCTCAATGCCCCATAGTTTCCCTTCCCCACAATTCGCAAACCCACGACCCCCCCGCCCTCCCAAGCCCCGCCCTGCCTAGGCGCACCAACCCCGCACCGGCATGCCGATGTAGCATATCCGCCCGTCGAGCAGCAGGGAGGGCAGGTCCGGGGGGGCCTGGCTGGGCGGCCGGCCCCCGGCCATGCGCGTCGCGATCCTCGTGTGCTCGCTCACGATCTCGCCTCCGTAGTGCGCCGCAGAAGTCAGCTCGTCCTCGCGCACGGCGTGCCGCCTGGCGACCTCCTCCCCCACCAATCCCAGCGCGGCCATCTGCCTGCTCGAGAGGCCGAATGCGGACTTGGGAACCACCAGCCTGACGTCGGAATCTGGCGGGCAACCTTCCGGATTGATGCCGATGCCCATCGACGACTGTGGCGCCGTGGGGGCCCTTGCTTTCAGGCGGGGCAGCCGGGTCGCGGCGGCCAGGCTGCGGCGTGTTGGCCATGGCGTCGGGGCGCCCCGCGGCGCGGTGGGCGCCAGCGGCGCTTGCGTCCCCATTGTGGCCCCCCCGCTGACGGGCCACGCCCGTTGTTTATGCGCACAAGGGGCTGATGTTCGAGCTCTTGTGCAAAACTACTGACTTCACTGTTCGTTGCTGGCGGGTTTGATGTGGGAAGGGCATTTGTGCCGTTTATGAAATCAACTATCTTGTTAATGGGTTTTTGCCACGGGAGACGACGGTTGGGCTCCGCCAGCGATTCAAACGGCGCAGTTTTTGGAACCCGGGGTTTTACTCAGCCACCGTCCCGGGGACTTTCTGGCCACCCTAATACTGTTGGTCAGCCAAAGTACGAAAATACGAGGTGCCGCCAACCTGGGCGCCCTCGGGTTTGGCGGGCTTTGGCAGGGCTGAGCGAGGGCAGCTATTTAGGCTCCCCCCTCGGTCCCCTTCCCTATCTTGTTTCGCACCCGGCCCTCCCGCCCTGGAAAGTGATGTTCGGTTTAGTTGTGGGATGGAGAGGGAGTGAGGGAGTGAAGTACGGGATTGGGGAGCTGACTCATGGGGAGAGTCACTCGCTGAGTGGCGTGAAGTACTAGCGAAGCGAAGGGCAAACTGTGAGTTTGGGGACCTCGGGTACAATACATTGGCCTGTGGGAACTTGTAAGTGTTTGTCATGGTGGATTACTTGAACGGGTGGGCCCAGGAGACCGATAAGGCAGAAGGCGTTTTTGCTGGATGCTCTGCACGCCATGCGCAAGATGCCACTGCACAGAATGGCCTGAGAGTGCCACCAGGATAAGATTCAGGAGCTGCCACGAGGAACAGGGCGATATGGTCAGTGCTGGAAGAGTAAGCAGGCTGCTTGTGTCCCTGTAAGAATGAGGAAAGCACATAGTTTATGGCAGAATGATGCGTGAAATTTTGTATTTCCTCCCTGCAACTGAAGGGTTCCGATCATCTTTCAAGCCATGAAGTAGAGACTCGCCTTCTTTTGTTGTTGCGGAGGGGGTTGTACTTGTACGACATGTTTCAACGTCTTTTTCACGCTTTTGAATATGTCGCAGAGTCTCCGATTGCCAAGGGAAACACAAAACAGCATGCATCTCTCATTGCGGTAGCCGTTATTTGCCCACTCTTTAAGTGATCGATGTATCCATTCAGTGTATTCTACCAACTCTCTGCAATTTGCACTTTTCCTTTTTCCTTTTCTCAAATCCCATCACTTTCTTTCTGTGACTGCCAGGTTGTAACATACGATTCACCCCATGGCGTGAGATCATCCAAAATGGCGTGCACATCGCCTGGTTTATCGCTATTGGTGACTTTAAGAGTCGTGATTGGTCTGCATTAAAGCTGGTCGCCATACAGATGTATGTTTTCCGTCCATTTTGCCCCTCGATAGTGTCTGGCGGCATGCGACATGAAAGCAACACTGCCGCAGCAGCAAAACGTGCTTAACTATGGCACAAAGGCATGGCCTAACCAATACCTTGTGACATCGGAATTCTAACATAGAGTCGACGGTCGATCCACACCCCTCCTGGGAGCGCCAATGACCCGAATGGGGTTCGCTCCAATGGAGCAGACACATCGTCTCAGCAAGGCAGTTCCACTGACTCCCAGTGCCTGTATTACATCAATGTATCACGAGACACAAAAAGAAGAGACCCCCACGTCATGCGCTCAGATAACGCAAGTTAGCTCAAATGCCTTTCTTCCCCCCACTGCCCATCAGTCGAGAGCACGACGTGGAGCAAGATTGAACCCATATCTTTGCACTACCTCATTCTGCACTGCCGTTGGCTCCCATAGACATGATCAGCAAGCACCAAGATATGGTTGTTCCAGCAATCGCCCTGGCTATCACGACATTACAACGCAGTCTCTTCGGTAACCATGGCCCTGGGGCGAAAGATAGACAGCGCCAACAATCAAGCCACGGAAGTTCAGTTGCAAATTCTCCAGTTCCGTCCGTCCATATGTTGTTGTTGCCTGATGGATCCAGGCTGACGGCTACCAAAAGGGCACAAGTGATCTGTCATGGCATCCAACTCTTGAAGAGACAGCTGGCCTTTGGCCACATGCATTAAACCGGTGCCACATGCGTTGAACCGGTGCCACCACGATCCCAGTTTTTCAGCCGACGGCCAGTTCTGAGACTCCCTTTGGGCGGTCTGTTGTTGGGACAATGAGAGGAGCAGCCGCTCAATGGAACACACTTCCAGAGTTTGGAATGGATTCTGAAGGATCCTGGATGGGAGAGGATCCTGTCGAACATGCAGCCTCCATATCATGTGGCACGCAAGCCATCTCACAAACAAGGTGAACTAAAAGGTCCGTTGTGTCTTTCCAGGCGACACCCATCAAAAGCGCGACGGTCAAGTGAATATTACATGAAGCACAAACAATGGAGTACGGTTCTATCCTTTCGTTGTAATCCAAATCGCACCCTCTTCTCTGGCGTCTTTATGTCTGCATTTATGTCTACCTACCAAATACACCCCCAAGGCTATCATGTACCCGCGTCACGGCACCTCTATTGCTGCACCCATCCCATTCCTTGCTGCTTTAGCAGCGGCCTTCTTGGCTGCAACTTCCTGTTGCTCCACCATCATTTTTCGCTTCATGCGCATTCGGTATTCATCCATCGACGGTTCCCATGAGCGAACTGGGTACATCCCGTCACCCTCGTCGTCAAACCTTCCTCGCCTGCGGCCATTCGCATCGTCACCTGCAAAGCAAGCAGCCCCATTATATCGAGAGTTCCACAACGGCCCCAATACATTCCGAGTCATAAAGAGTGCAATTTCAGCCTGGGTGGGCAGATACACCCGCACATGACAATAATGGCTCTGCCTGATGCAGCAGTGACAGAACTTGATGCAACGGAGTCGCCTGTGCACAGCTGGATAATGCTGCAGCAATGCTCATGCATTGAACCATTGATGCTGATGCCAACTGTTACTGAATCTCGCTGTTGCGACATTGCCGCAGCACTGCCGAGCAGTGCATCAACCACAATGTGCCGTCACTGCCACATCGAAAGCTGGCAAATTTCCATCATGAGCAGCAGACGATGCAAATTGTGGCAAGACTAAGACGCCATATGATGGCGTGCATTGATGTACCCATTTAACGGGATGGCAATCCCAATTGCCCAAGCGGCCAGATTGCCCATGCGGCCACAGGGGGTCGCATTCCACACAGCATTGCTTTTTGGATTTCGATTTGCAGGTGGCGATTTTCGTGACACCATTGGCCACAAAACATTGACGCTGCTGACAGTGCACATGCATATGGAAACAGTGGCGCATTGCAATTCATCAACATTGCATCCAAAGCACCGAAACTCAGCTTGCAGGTCTACGAACATCCATGCCATCTACCACAGCACAAGCAACTGCGAGCATAAGTCAGACTTCATGTCCCAGGATGTGCTCAGCAAGAAGAACAAATGTAAGACCCAAGTCTTCACCTCTCAAATGATCGTGAAGTTTTCCCCCACCCATTCCCTCCGCCTCCATGCATTGCCGAGAAATGCTTGCCATGGACAAGTCTGCGTTCCTCAGCCCAGCCATCACTTCCTCTGCGTCTGGAACAACGCCCTCTGCTCCTGTTGGGGTAGGCAGCCTGTTTATGAAGTTGCCCAGCACGGGAGGCAGCCTCAAAGGCTCCGCCTCCCGCTGCATTCCTGGGCCTGTGGCAAAACCATGAGAAGATGAAGGTTTCCTGCATGTGGTAATATGACAAAGATGTGCATGCCATCCCCCATGCTATGCCCGCAATACACGACGCATCAGAATGTTTCATGGCCACGTCCAGGGCCGCCCATGTGGACAAAACCATGAGAACAACACAAGAGCCGTCATTGACGCTGTGCAGCCACAATGCATGCCTCAGAAGCGGCTTTTGCACAATTGGGAGGACTGTCTGCGACTGAAATGCAAACTCAAAAGCTGCCAAATGTATGCAGGGATTTCCTCTAATGTTTTGGGTGCGTCGTGCGAATTTCATGGGCACCTCGAGGTCCACAAATTTGGCATCACCACTTCCAAAACACTTTGCACACAGTGATGCTTCATGCATTACCCATGTACCACCGCAATGGAAACAGGTCCCCGCTGCATTTAGCTCAGCAAGCAGCTTGACATAAACAGCAATCCAATAGAGGTTAGGTCAAGATGCTTGCTGCGGCCTGAAATCGCGAATACCTACTTCCTGCTTCGTTGTCTGCAATAGGGATGGAATTCGTAGCAAGCAACAACCACAACTTGAGAACGTCAATACTGTATTCTACCTTGCAGATCCCAATTGGTGATGCATATATCTCCATTGAATACATACTTCAGCACTGAAAATCAACAGCTCTAATGATAGCAAAAACAACAATAAACGATAATACTGATGCAGTACGTAAATCTGCACTGAATGCATTCTTCAAAAGCTATCACATTGCCACCCGTGGCCACACTGGGGGATGCTAGTAGCTGCTCCAATCCGAAACTGTTCCTTCCCAAAACTGCCTTGGCTCTTGCACCTGAGGATGCACCGCCTCCACCCTCACCCCATGCCCTCTGGGCCTGCGGCCCCGCCATCATTGGTGGTGGCGCCATCATTCCCAGCACCCTCTTCATGTGGTCTGTCTGGATGCCTTGCGCCATCGGCCAGATGTCCAGGAACCGGTAGCGCGATATGAGGGAGTGTATGTTGTTAGTAGTTGTGTCACCAAGGGCGGCTCGCTTGCGCTCCTCCACGTCACGGGCAAAGGTGATGTCGCCGACTTCGTACAGCACCTGGATGTACTTCTCCCACATGGCCTGGCTTTTCTGGCAGGGCTCCAACATGAGCGCACGCTCAAACACAGCCCTCGTATTCTCCAGGTCATTGATGCCTGAAACACAGCCCATATAGCTTGCAGCGTTAAGGCACCCACACATCACAATTTACAGTTCACTCACCTGTGCACGGACTGTATTGTTGACTGTTGTAGTGGTGCTGCCCATAAACTCAATGGCGCACGTGAGGTAAGATGAAGGAACGTTGCAAAACAAGTCGTCATCTTGTTAAGGTGTAGGGGCAATGCCAAGTGATTTTCTCAATAATGGCAATTGGGAGATGGGCAATGAGTGACATGACGTTGTTCAGGACGCCCCATAAGGGCACAAACATGGGGACAACGACAACAACAACTGCAAATCAGCACAAAGGTCTCAACATAGACACTGAACAATCGGTGGCAAAAAGCAGCATAACAGCAGCAAATATGGTGACAGTCCTTCCAGCGGGCCAATTGCTGCAGTGCAGCCATTGCTTCTCTCCATCCCTCACCAAGCAGGAAGTTGATGTACTGCAACACAAAGTCAGGGTTCCCAAGATGCTTCCTCATCCCCTTCTCGAATATTCGGACAACGACGTCCTGCTCCTTTGACCTCCACTCAAGCATTGCGCCTGCCACATACACCTCCCAAGGGCAGCTCCCTGATTTCGTGGCACGTATGAAGAGCTGAACACACACACACACACACACACACACACATAACAGCCAATACTATGTTGGAAACATTTCATCAGACTATGTTGGAAACATTTCATCAGACAACAGAGGTTATGACCTAGGGCTGCTGCTCTAGTGCAGCTGCAGAAAGCAGGAATTGACGTGCCTCAATATTAGTGCAATGAATATCTTGGTGTACACCCAAACTGAACCGGCAGTAAGCATGTTTGCAACCTTGTATTCTTGCATGTACTGGGGGGGAACATCAAAGGAAGTGAACATCAATAATACAGTATCTATCCAGCACATGCCAGCTACAGTCTCTTCCCTTTGGATAGTTGCCCAAAACGCAAGAAGCAGATCACTATATTCTCACATGCGAATGTTTCGACGTTGTCCAAATTGGGGCCATACCTAGTCCACTTTCAGTACAGGTAGAACTTATTCCAATATGAGTTGTATTGGAGCTGGAAAGGACTCGCACTCTTTTAGTGTTGAGGGTGTCCAGGCTTCAAGATATTGGATGTAGGTCGCAATACCATGACAATGTTGGAATTCGAGTGGATGGGGATAGGCTTAATGTCCTGGATTGGGAAGCCCATCTTGCACCAAATACCCTCCACCGAGTGTGGATTAATTTTCCCTCGATTTGGACAGAGTTTAACCTCTGCACACTCCTGAGAACTGATATACACGAGCATCTAACACCTACAATACAGAACGTTATGCACATGCACACACTCGCACACAGCCTCAAGAAGCACACACCATGGCCATCCTTGTGCTGCTAACGAAATACGGTATTACCTGTACACCCATATTAATCCCCTTCTGCCTTCAGTGAGCTACTGTCAGCACCACTTTGGGGCAGCTGCAAGGTCTCCCACTCATTACACACCTCTCTGGAAGTCTTCTGCGTTTCTGCACGCCTCAGAAAGCGCATGTACGTTATCCAGATGAGAGCAGCCTGATCAGACAGATCAACCCCAGCCAGCCGGTCTTTCGACCTGCTGCCTTCCTCTTTTTCTTCCATTCCCTCAAGACACCGAACCAGCTCCTCATAGACGTCTTTTGCCTTTTCGATGTGCCCTTCGCTCTCCTCAACGTCGGCCAAGGCAAAGTGCAACATCAAGCAATTTGGCAGGCACTGCACACAACAATAATAGCATCAATCGCAGACCTCCAAGACAGGGAGAAAACCAGGTAAAGGAGCACAGCTAACTGCAGCTCAACCTTGCAGACTGAGCCAACCAAAGGCCGCAACCATGCTTGCTGCACAACTGCAGCTCTGGTTATGCAAGCAGCATAGCTTTGATAATCCGCAACACCTGGAAGACAATGTGTGGAAACCTTTTTAACACAGGTGCACTTTCGACACTAGACCAACAGCTAGACCAACCAGTTTGGCAGTCTTCAGGTAGGGAATTTCATCTTCCGGCTCACACAAGAAATACACCAAATGTGCAACAAGCAGGAAACACACCCTCAAGCAATACCTAATTGCTGTAAAAGTTACCAAGAACTTGGCCTGTCCATCAGTGTGCTGAACAAAAACATACCAAATGATCTCCAAAACCAGCCCACGCTAGTAGGTACAGTCTCCCCAGCAGCAATTCACATTTCCATCGGGCCACAACAGAGATCCAAAAATAAGCACGAATCAATCAATGCCATGCATTCCAGGTGGAGTGCAAGCTGCTGGAAAAACTGCAAACAATGAGCAACATTTGCTGTCCAGAATTCTGCCAAATGGCGATGGAGCAGGTCTCGTACCGTCCGAGCTCTGTCAAGGACTTTGACTGCAGACAAGGTCCCCCCACCAGCAATGTGGAAACGAGCATAGTCGTTCCAAATCTGAATGCACAAGGAGCCAAATTAGAGTTTGACAATCTCAGGTCAAAAACTCAGACAACCTGCTTCCATAGAATGTGCGTCACCTGAGGAAAACTGGACAGTGTTGACATTTTTGTAACAAGATACAATTGCAATAATACAAAAACAGTAAGTGAAGCATCAACATTAACTCAATCGCTGCACTTCCTACACAGGCTATACTTGAGGACAGCAAGCGTGTGTGCATACAGCTTGTCCTCCAGAAAGGGAGTGTTTCACAAAAACAAGCATCGCACTGTGCGCTAAGCTATTTGAGTGCGAGGACACCCAGGGACAGTAGCACCCCATAATGACTGAATGGTGCATCTTGAGGTCCGTTATGTTCTGTCGGATACATTTCTGGACATACAATCGCAATACACAGAAGAAAGCGTGGCGAAAGATACCACAGCGTACAGTAGATAACAGAGCGATCAGACAGACAACTAAGCATGGAAACAACACAGGATGAGCCTGCCCTACGTGTGGAATCCATCAATGCTCACGTGCGAAAATCAGGCAACCAAATTTGGTTGCAAAACATCAACAAGGTGTGACTCACCTCTGGGTGGTGCACAAGGCACATCAGTGCTTGATCGTATGCCAAGCTGACACGAGCAACGAGGGATGGTTGGTCCAGCCTCTGTGGGTTGGACTTTTCAAACTCCAGATACTTTAGCCATAAGCCAATTTGTTCCTGCTGCTGTGGCCCACCTTCACCTGACAATTCACCAACCATGCACTCTCCAAGGTTAGTGACTCTGCCAAGGCCCCACAAACCCTATCTCCAGCAATTTGACAGAGTACATTCAGCACTTTGATTCAGGTCCATACAGGGTACTTGTGGGGGCACAGCTCCTGGCCATGGTTATGTCCAGAGCAGGTAATCCTCCACAAGACAACCAAACGCCATAAATGTGCAGGACTTTCTGGTCAGAAAGAACAGTTGCCACGTAACAGTGACAAGGGCTTGATCTTTGAGAGCACACATCACCACAGTTCACAATGTTAGACACCGCGTTATGCACCATTGTGTGTCAGAAGTGAGCTAATCAAACAGGTTCCCCGGCTGTCCACTGGAGCATCGGCACTGTCCATACGATGAACAACCCCAAACACCCATGCTTGCTACCTGAAGAAAAGGCAGGTGTCAAGGCTTTGCCAACAGCATCGATGTACAGTCAAGATATGGAAAACAGCCACAGAGTGCAATTGCCAACGTTGCCAATGCTTGATATTCGGAGTGCAAGCAGGACACAGCAACTGCTGCAGAGCCCAAGAAAAGAAAAAAAAAACATGCAGTCCAATAGAATGGCTGTTGCGCAAAATGAAGAAATCTGCAGAATTGCTCTGGTCCATCCCACAGTACCAGAGCAGCTCACAGATGGGCTAAACCACTTGTACACAGTGTGTTCAACAAAATTGTTCCCCATTGTGCAAAACTCCTTCTCCAGCATATAATGGCCATTCAAACAAGGGCCAATTCACAAGCCTTTCATGTTCCATGTCACACATGGTAATGGAGAAATATTGCTTTGCGACTTTACAAGCTGCTGGGACTGTCCTTTTGGAAGGGCAGTGATCAAACATTCATTCATAAACGTTGGATGGAGGGCACAACGCCTGCCATCCCCTTCCCATTGCCAGTGCAGTCTTGCCAAGCTTCAAAAGTGCAATAAGAGCAGAACATCGCTCTTCACACCTGGCCACCAAAACCAGCACAGCACCAAACTCTGAAAATGGTCTGCAACAGCGTCTGGTAAGGTGCTGGATGCCATTGCATATTCATGAAGCTTCTCCCCAGTTTTCTATCACCATGAAATGGCGCCACAGCAGAAGGGTGCACCCAAACCCCCACATAAGTGTTGCAGCCTCCCTGCTGAAACAGCCAGGGGATTGCAGTCTCGCCAGCAGCAGGTGCACTTCATCTCTAAACCAAGCTTCCAAACAGACTGCACTGCCGGAAACAAGACTACACCGTCAACATAAAACCCCCCATCCCACCACACCACCACCCCTTCCTGCGCAAAGAGACAAAGTGGCAGCACCTGGGGGTACAGCAAGCGCTGTGTGCCTGATGCCTTCCAGACGGCTCTTTCTCTCATTGTACACACGGCGAGCAGACATGTATCGTGAGCGGTGCTCATCAAGGAGGTTCCTGCCCAGGGTCTTGCTGGTGCCTGTCTTCTCAAAATTTTCGTAGGCCTTCCAGATGGTATCCAGGCGGTGGGTGGGCACAGCGACTGCACGCTGGTACTGACGTCTGACAATCACAAACAAGTACGTTGACGATGGGGCTATTGGCTGCTCAAATCCTCAGGTTACATTCCCACACACACCACAACTCACTAGCCAACTCACTTATTGGGCAGCACGGTCAAGCAGCCAACAAGCTGGGCTGCACACAAGTTTCAGAAGGCAACACTGAGGGCACAAATGGAAGGGCCATATGGATTTCCAGATACCGTGACTCCTGCAGCTTTTGTGCAGGACACGCCACCAACAGGCAAAAAGTCTTGCACCACGATGGCGAGTAATGCCCACGTGTGAAACGAGCGATAAAGTCCCGTGGACAAGAGCAATACATCTATCCCTGTCCGCAGAGGCAAGCGGATTGGTAGTTGGCAGCTGCTGCGCTGCCAAGCAGCATTTAGGACCCGGTTTCTCATATCTGCCTCAGCATATGGTACAAATGTCTCCTTGATCTGAAACTACTCTTCCTCTGAGTCTATTGCCGTATTTCAGTACTGACAACAAGGTGTTGGGAGCATTTAAGCATTTGTTGGTGGTACCCTCTACCACAGCTCTCAGTGCAAAATTAAATAAATGCACAACAAACCAGTCAGCACAACTCGGTCCACTGTTTGTTTCTTCATGCTGGATGCCCATCCCCATCAGGAAGCATTGGGACAATCCAATCCCATGCGACGTTGCTTCAATTTGAACAACATTCCCATGAACGACTGCGATTCCAGGTGCAAATCAAGGGTAAACATAGCAAATCCTAAGACTTGCAACTTGCCACTTTTGTACAATACGTCAGCAGCGCAAGGACAAACCATACGAGTGGAATCCAGCCACAGAAGGCCGAGACCTTAGGCCATGGCACCTTAGTGGCATGGTCTGTCCATTCATAAAAGATAGCTTCGATAGAAGCTAACGACCGACCACATCAAACAACACAAATGCCTGCTCATCTGACCCGGGTCGATGTGGCAGAAGCGAAACACACAAAACCAGCAAACCTGCCTGCGGAGGGGAATGATCTCCATGCCTCAGCATAATGGAGACAGCATGACTGAGAAGGAAACTTGAAGCAAATACCAAGCACCTTGCTTTACTATAATGAGCAATTCAAACCACCACACTCCAGGATCCGAACAAAACACTGGACAACTCACGAAGGGCACATACTTGATCACAGTTTACAAGCCTTCTCACACACCAGCAATGCAACATATACCACTCCATTTCTACAGCTTGTGCCATACCGCTTTGAGGGATACATCGGCTTTTTCTCTGCCATGACAATGGGAAGCCAACAAGGAATCTGGGGTAAGGCAGGGAAGGCGGGCTGGGACAGACTGTAGCTGCTTGCATTGATGTGCACAGCTGCGAACGTGCTCACTTAACAGTGCATCTGCTGCAAAGAGAGCCTTGTCTCTTTCACCCCCCCAATCCCACCCATCGACTTAAAACACTGGAAAAATCGCATCTGATTCCCAGAAGCGACCAGGAAAACGGACTGCATGAGGGAACGAATGCCAGCTAGCCACAGCCAGGGAGACTGATATCTTGCCAAGACAGCATCCATATGGTCCGTGACAGGCATGAATTGCCGGGAACTGTGCTGTTGCTCAATCAGCAGAATAGCAACAAGGGACTGCTTTGAACCGACAAGAAATCTGCACTGTAGTCTTTACATCCTTTATTGTTGGTGACCTCTTTGTGGGCAACGGCAGCATACAGCCCAGCCCTCAGCAACAGTGCCATTCTCACATGTGCTGGAAAAGCTTAGAACAAGACGTGATCCATCCAAGAAGTCACAACACCAGTCCTGCCCTTCAAGTGCCAGAACCAACTTTCTATCCTTGGCTATGCTGCACCACCAAGGAAATGCTTTGCACAAGAGCCCCACAAGCGTTCTTGCTCAGAAGGGGGGTGTCCACTGTACATCATATGTCCTTTCTTGTCAGAAGATATCGCAAGACACAAGCTGATCAGCGCTGCTGACCATGAAGCAAGCAACTGACAAACTCTGGTGACCTGGGCTGTTTCCTGATCCACCCAAGGGCCATGTGGCACATCTCAAGTGCACCCTAGTGCCTACCCATGAACCCACACAGCACAACTGTACAAATTTCGGGGATGCCCTATGCAATACAAGGTTTGACAAGGGAGCAACGGTGATGGTGCCAACTCGACACGCTGGAACAGCCCCACGCCATCGCGATTTCTTCAAAATCAAATGATCATGGTTGTGTGGTTTGTGACACTGGGGTACACGGGCCTGTGTCACTTTGCAACCAGGTTCAAACAGAGACGGCGTGAGCTGCAAACCAGGTTGGTGGATTCTTTGGGCACAATCTGCACCACAGCACTTGCAGTGCAGGCCGCTGGTTGCCGCACTATGAATCATACACCAAGATGTTCAGTCTGTTCTTAAAAATTCTCCAGGGTATGCCCGAAGAAACGAGTCAATAGCAATTGGAAGAGATCAACGGCAGCCACGATCAAAGCCAGCACACAGCCCAAGTAAAACTTCATGCATGTCACGACACAGGGTGGGAGACAAGGGCTGCTGCATGGCAGTTCCATGTTTGTCGCAGAAAGCCTGATACAGCATCGTCCTAAGAAAGGGAGTTATGTGGCGGATGGGATCCTGAAGCCATTCTGGCAGTGCCAGCCATAACATTTGCTCACAATGGAACAACATTCGAAAAGCCACACCACAGCTGCTCTTCCAGCATATCTGCCTGCTGTGCAAGGATAACATGCCAGCAATAGCAATTGCTGCTTCCTGACAGTCCATAGCAGCATATCCAAGTCGTTGCTGCAATAGAACTGCCACCATAGCCAACACAGCACTTCTGCCAGCTCACTGTCCACCCGGGGTGAGGCAGAAGGTCTCTTGATACTATGAGTGTGTGGGCAAAATTGGCTGTGGTGGCCATTATGGCAAAAATCTCTGAAAGAAATTTCCCATTTACAGGAAATGCCAACAGACAAACAAGGGTCTTTGGGATGGCAGGGGCAGCTCAGTGGCCAGCAGGCACATCATGCAGCGCAGTTGTGATACACAGACATGGCATGCTGTAAACCTAAGCAAAAACGCAGGCTCACGCCATCCCCCACTCTCCTCCTTGAACCAATTAGCCAACAATGAAACTGGTTCAGCATGACATATTGAGCAGTGATTTAAGTATGTCCCCAACGTTACAGTGGTTCCAGCTGTACCTCAAAACAGTGACCCTGTGCGCCTCCTCCTGGCCTGCTATTCCTTCATCAGCAAACAATGCTTTGTAGGCAGGGGTACCAGGCTTTGGGGACTGCAGGAAGTTAATGTACTCCTGCCAGACCGGGCCCGAGTTGATGTCCTGCCCAACACGATCGAGCGTGAACTCGTAGGCCTCTCTGACTTCTTTGAACTCTTTGACTCCATTAGCAGATGCCTTTTGTTGATTTACCTGGCAAACACAGCATTGACACATATCAAAACAAGGCAGTTCCTCAGGGACACATGACATGCCCCTGCACTGTGGGCACATGTGGCAGAAGGGTAGATGTGCTGTGCTGTTATCTTTACTTGCCTTTGACAAGGAAAGCAGTGCCCTAGCACCCTGTAGGCGATGAAATGCACGTACACATCCAACAATGGTCTTAGTCCAGCACCTGCTCATTTTATCTGCTCGCCGCCCATGTGGTCAGACACAAAAGTGGGTGTGCGGGTGTTCCAAAGCATCAACATCCGCATCTGCGCAGGCTACTCTGGATGGCACAATCGTCAAGCACCCTCCCTTACAAACCTCAAGCCTCACACGCTAGTCATCACTTTCCCAGCCTGTCACAAGCTGACCACACTGGTACTTGAAGTCTAGATCCTTGATCTGTTCTTTTACAGGCATTATAAATTGTGCTTACCCTTCCAGATGTGCAGCACAAAGTTGATTGAGAGGGTCCCATCAGCTGTCCACTAAATATCCCACCAGCTGCATCATTCAGCAATCCAACCAACTGCACAGATGGCGCAAATTTACAGATACCCCCGTTTGCCTTCAAGAGCCACTCTGCAACATAGTGGGGTACCCACCTTCTTGATGAAACGCAAATATGTCGTCCATAGGTCCACGTTCAGGC
Source organism: Ostreobium quekettii (assembly GCA_905146915.1). Taxonomy (NCBI): domain Eukaryota; kingdom Viridiplantae; phylum Chlorophyta; class Ulvophyceae; order Bryopsidales; family Ostreobiaceae; genus Ostreobium; species Ostreobium quekettii. The sequence goes on from CAJHUC010001109.1 coordinate 24,713, forward strand.
AATTCAACAGGCACTGACTGAAGATAGATTTCACCCTTCCGTGTTCATTAACAGCCATGGCAGCCTCTGCATAGGCTTTCCAATAACCAGCCTGGGCAGCACACAATGCAAGTGTCAGAAGTTGTGCTTGAGCCACAAAGCAGGCATGAACAGAAGCAACGACGTGCATGTATCAGCACAAGAGCCACAGCCTGAATTCGTAGAACTCAAAGCAAACAATAGCTTGTGGGAAACAGAATGACTGCAATATGGACAGTGCACTGGAGAGTTCCAGGCTGGTAAAACTCCCCCTGGCCACACAGGCTGACAACACACCCCGTGGCAACTCTCACCATTTCGATCCTGGCATAACAGAGGGACCTGCACGCCAGAATCGACTGCCAGGTGCAAGGGCAGTGTTGCGTCACATTGTGAGAATTGTAGTGGGCATGTTGACAAAATGTATTTTTAGGAAGGCGAGACCAGTGGCAGAACAATCTCTGTTGCCGCTTGCCATTCAGCTGGCCAACAGCTGTCCTTGCAAGTGATACATTCCACCAGCCATGGCCGCTCCAGGCGGGGTTGCTTTCTGCCTGGCAAGCTTTCCCCTTGTTCATCGCAAGGCAAGCTTCAACTCCGGCAGGCTGTCACTGCCGCAGGGTACAACTTTTTCTGGTGCTAACAATCTAAATAATCTGATGAGCAACACCGTCCCACGCTGGTGGGACGCAACACGGTCTAGTGCTGATGCTCCTCACACACTCATGAAGCAACAACCGCCCACACCGGTGGGGCACAACACTTTCTGGTGTTGACGCTCCACACAGAAATAATGAGCCGCAACTCACGGCCGTTGGGAAGACCGCCAGAAGCTCCTCGTACACCTCCTGCCGCTCCACGAAGCTCGCCCTCGAGTTGCCGCCGCCGCGGTAGTGCCCCATGAGCTGCTCCCACGCGCCGACGTCATACTTGTTCTCGCGCAGGCGGGTCTTCAGATTCTCCACCTGCGCACCGCGACAAGGGAGCGGTCAGGGCCAGTCGCCCCCCGGCACTGCCAAGCGCTGCTCATCCCCAACGGTCTTCCCGGCCACCCAAGGCCGGGGGGCCAAACACGCAATGAGCAACAATGCAAAATAATGCCAAACGTTGCTGCGGTACCGCCCCACATGGATGCACCCAGAGCTCCTTTTCGGAACGCCGTTTGGCTCAACGATCCCGCCACCCACGCCAGAGGCCATCGCGCGACGCAGGCTGGATGCGGCACCTCACTCTCGAGCGCGGGGACAGCCGGGACAGAAAGCCGCCGCTGGCCACGCAGGCCGATTGGCCGCCGCGGTCCAACACCGTCAGGGGGACAGGCCACGGGAAGCGTCCAGCCGCGCTCTGGTGCGGCTGCGGCCCACGGGCCGCCCACCTGCAGGAAGCTCATGCCGCGCGAGGGTGCGCTGCCTCCCGCTGCCGCCGCCGCTGACGCTGGTGCACGCCTCGCGAAGCCGATCCAGCCAGAATAGACGCTGGCCGTGCCCAGTTGCTGAATCTGGCACGCGTGGATGGGAGCTTTCGTGCATGTCAGGACGGACTTTTTCGCCCAGGCTCCAAAGCCCAAGGCGCTTGTTGCCGGCACTAGGAGCCAGGAGGGTGTATATGTATGGCGTGGCCTGGCGTCACTGTGGTAAATTTTCAAGCACCCCCGATGTTTCGCCTCTTTTGTTGGTCTTAGAGCATCTTTATCGGTGGGTGCTATTGTTCCGGCGGAGCTATTCAGGAACGGTTCTCATTGGCTGCCGTGCCACCTTACTAAGGTGGCATGTGCCAAATAGCGCCGGTGCTATTGGGGAGCAATAGCACCGGGCGTGCATCCGTAACGGTGGATGCCTTGGGGAGCAATAGCAACCCGTGGGCATCCGTAACGGGGGGTGCTATTTGCATGGTTCGGCTGTCCCAAGGCCCCTCCGCTGTACTAAGCCCCCTCCGCGTTGTTCCAAGCAGCCGCCGCCAAGTGCTGCGCGAATAGCACCAGTGCTATTCTGGGGAGCTATTCGGTCTCGAGCGGAGCTATTCTGGCCCCGAATAGCTCCGCTGGGCGCCGAATAGCTCCGGGGGAGCTATTGGGGAGTTATTGCTCCCCAACCGTTAATGATGGTTTTTTGACGTGCGGAGCTATTCGGATAGCCGAATAGCTCCGCCGGAACAATAGCGCCGACCGATAAAGATGCTCTTATATTATATGCCGGGAACGCGGCTAAGAGCCACCCAGAAATGTATTTTTTAGAGTCTGACTCAGCGTTCTTGTGTAAGAATCGACCCCTGTGACATGGGGGTTACGTGAGTGGCGGGACTCTCCGAGTCAGCTGTTGCGGGCATGCATTCGCGGGTTCGGCCGGGTGTGCTCGAGGGCAGCCGACGGGAGGCGGGCGGCTATCGGTGCCGCAGCTGCGGCGCGCCGTGTTCGTTTGCGCTCGAGGCGTGCGTTCCCGGCGCGATCCCGCATCGTCATGGCGGTCTCAGAAAGTCGTGGGTGTGTCTAGATGTAATGGCGATGGCGTAGTGTGAGTCTGACAAGGGGCTTCGCCAAAATGGGCGCTGCTTCCAAAGCACAGTGGGGGTTAGAAACGCAGCTTTCTGAAGCTGTTCCCATGGCACCCAGCACCCTACCGACCTCGTTGCATGTTCCTTTCGTCCAATCATGCGGGCGCATGCAAGGCCGTGCACTAGAGGTGGCCACTCAAAGATGCCATCCGGTCCGTTAAGTCCGGTTCGTTAATTTTTATCAGCTGTCCGTTAAATTTCGTTAAAGAAAAAGGGAGAAAAATTCAGAAAAAAGGAAAAAAATCCAAAAAAATCGAAAAAAACCCCAAAAAATCACAACAACTGCGGTTAGTTGAAAATCTAGTATGCATAGGTTGAAATAAAATACAAACATACTCTCTAATAGCGAATTCCATAAACTATAAGTATGAAAAAAACCCAAAAATCCCCAAAAAATCCAAAAATCTGTTAATTTTTGGTTAATTTTTGTCTTTTTTCGTTATTTTCCGTTAATTAACGGAAAATTAACGGAAACTAACCTCTGTCCGCTATTAACGGATCCGGGTGGCCACCTCTACCGTGCACCAATGGTGCAAGTTTCCGACCATCAAGAACAACAAACCAAAATTTTAGTTGCCTTTCACATCTGGCCGTGCCGCGAAGCAGCTCTTGAGCCCTGCGATGGCACTTAGCTATAGCCATCGGGGTGGCGGTCGATGCGCAGAGCATAATTGCCATATCGTACGCCTTGCTGCCCAGGGCCAAGGAGCCCAAGGGTGGCACAAGGGAAGATCGTTCAGTTGTGGGTCAAGAGAGAATGTTGCGATCGGGAAAGGTGCAACAAGTGCTCCATCCAAGGGGGGATTCCTTGGGAAAGGTGAGGCCAACAATCATGCGGTGCATTCTGGCGATGGTGGGGAATTCCATAACTGAAAGCGGTAGGATGGCAGGCATCTTCGTGGAGTTTTTAGAGGTACGGTCAAGGGTGGTCGATGGGAGGGGCGTAGCTATCGCCATCGTGGTTGTGGTGCTCGGTGCCCACTTAGGCTCGAAGCGCGTCTTCCGACGCGATGCTGCGTGACTGTAGCGGCCAGGGCCGATGGCCGCAGCAGCAATGGCTCGCATCCCAAAACTCAATATTCAAAGTTGCAGCCCCCGACAAGGACTCCCCATGTAGCATAGTGGGAGCAAACTCACGCGGTAGTGCCGTGTAGCCCTCGGCACAGCAGCAGTGGCAAAGGACATAACGAAGAATGTGATAAGCAAATCGACAGGGAATGAAAAACATGAATAATGCAACAGCGCAGCCCAGCCTGGCCAGCGAGTCAGTTGCTTTGATTAGATAGCATAGGAACGAAAAAGTGCAGAACGTCGGGGCCAAAGGCCCAACTTCCAGACTGGTAACTATTATGATCTTCCAGGGCATGACGGGCTAGCTCGGCCAGTGCATAGTGAATGGGTATTGAGACATTTCTGATCATAGAATGACAATCGCATGATTGACTCTTTTGTTCCGTTGACCCTATGAATAGGCGACCATCGTCAATTGCTGGCCAAACTGCATCCCTTCTGAGCCCTTTAAACTGCTCAGTCGACACTTGTTGGTCCAAAACCATGTGGATGCATCGATGATGATGACTCCCATTATTCCTATCCCTCCGCCGGGACTGGACCATCAAGACCGGGACTGGATTGTCAAGGTTGGGGAATGGATCGTTGAGGTTAGGCATGGATCGTCAAGGCCGGGTACGAATCGTCAAGATCAGGTGAGGATCATTAAGGCTGGGTTGGCAAATTAAGGATGGGAAGTTTGGACCATTATGTTGGGATGCTTGTGTGATGGGGAGGCCACAAACCCTTTGTGACCAACGGAGGCTCAACCCGTACATCCCATTCAATTCAGCAGTCGGTCAAGAGAGAGAGAGTGATATGGACCCGACTAAAGAAATGCTCGACTGAAGAAATGGTCGAGAGAGAGAGAGTGGTATAGACCCGACCTAAGAAATGCTCGGGGAGAGAGAGTGATACGGACCTGACCAAAGAAATGCTTGGACTGGGATTTGAACCGAGGGCCTCTTTGGTAAGCAAAGCGGGTTTCTTCTTGCGCCACCAAGCCTCGTCAGTGGCCTTGCTTGGCACCTTGGGGGCTCAGGGTATTATATTCTCCACATCAGAGAGAGGGAGATGGAGTGGGATTGGAACAGAAGATTTGTATTACAATTTGTAATAATATATTTTGAAAATAGAAGCCGGGCCCCTAATTTTACAACTGCCCGGGTTGCAGCAATGGGGCAGCCCAAGGGGTGCTGCTAAGAACCCAATTTGAATGTTTGACTTTGTCCCGTTCGCCCATTCGCATCCCCATATCCCAAATGAGTCATCAGTTGGTCACTGTGTTCATCCGCCCCACACAGTATTTTGACCCACCAGGCAACCAATTGTCCACAATTATTTTTGACTTGTTTGTGGTTATGCTACCGTATTCACAAACGTGGCAGTTCCCCATAGTTGTTCACCCTTCTACTAATGTACATTATTTTATTATAGAAGGTGGGTTGCTCCGGCCCATCCGTTCTAATATCCAAGGCTAATTTTGGTCAATTTATCCCATAGTACTTTAATACGCAATGTACTGAGTAAACCCTTACACTCTGTTAGACCTACTACAAGGCGTCCTCGTCTCACGTTGCTACCGAGGTATCGACCCGCTCTTCAAATTCATGCAACAATCGTTAAGCTCCTAGAAGATTTGCTGGTGGTTCCTATATATTTTCGTAGTTGTCATACCCCTTCTACTTGATAAGGTACTCGGGTTGAGTGTTATGCCCAAACCGTCAGAGGTGCTTGTCGACGATTCGTTCGACTGCAAATTCCTCATGGGCTTGGATTAGTATGGGCGGGGGTCACACTTCCTCCAGGCATGCGAATTGCCTCTGGTCCTCATGGTAGGGCCGCAACTTTGACATATAAAAAATCGGATGAATCTTCAGCGAAGGAGGTAACTCCAAATGATACACCCAAGGTGAGATGATTTATATTATCATTATGGGCCCATAGAATCGTTCAGCTAGCTTTTGCACTTTGGCACCCATGGAAATGTGTGTCATGTCGAGTAGTACTTGGTCCCCAATCCGGAAAGTAGCCTCTTGGCAATACTACTGAAAGTATTTATCAACATACTTCTTTTGGTATTCTTAGGCCTCCTTGGTGGCTTGTCAAGCACGTGTGGTGTCATCTTGCAGTCGGGCCACTATGGTTGCAGCTGACTCATTCTGATGTTCCTCGGGCCCCCGAGTCCATGAGAGACTGTAGCAGTCTTTGCAGATGTTGTCTTGTCATCAAGAAAAATGGTGCCATCTTGGTACTGGCGTGCTAAGTGAGTGGACTTGTAGGTATATTCAATGATTGGCACGTGCTCGGCCGATCTTCGCTGGTCATACACCACGTAGGCCCAAAGAATTTGCTTCATCATGCAAATGGCCCATTTGCTGGCCCTGTCGGTCTGTGGATGATGGGCCGTCGATGGATACAGTTTGGTTAACAATTGTCGCCACAATGCTTTCCAGAAGTTTCTCATGAACTGAGGGTCTTGGTCACTAACAATTTGTTTTGGGAGGCCAAAGTTTCTGAAGAACTATTCTACAAAATTCGGGTTAGTTGTGGTGTTGTCGCCATTAAAGTCGTTGGTGCAAATCGAACCATCTTGGTGAATCGATCTGTAAAAACTATTGCAACATCATACCCTTCCATGGTCTCCAGTAAGCATATCACCAAGTCTATGGTGATATGAGTTCACTTCCTGTCGAGCACCGGGAGTGGGCGCAACAACCTGCATGGGCATTGTGTCCCCACTTTGGTCTTCTAGCAAGTGTCATATGTATGCACATACTCCCATGCATCATTAGCCATTCCAGGCTATGTGAAGTATCATCCTAAGCATTTTATCTTCCATTCTCTACCCAAATGTCTAGCAGTCAGAGCATCATGTGCTTCTCAAAGTAACATGGTCCTCAATTTTGCATTGTTTGGTACCCGTGCTCTCTATTGTTCAGTCCTATCCTTCCTCGATAAAAAATAGTTTGTGAATACCGTTGCCTTGCTGAGCCTCTGCAAGGGTTGCAGTGAGGTCCTGGGCACCACGCAACACTGCCTAGTACAAACGTAGGTAGTCCCACTATTGGGTGTCATATCATGCATTTAGTGTACTCCTGGTGCAAACACCAGTGTAGTGGCTGATGTCCGATCTGCCAAACTCATCATTGTGTGTTGTCGTGTCTGGTGATCGTGACAAAGCATAAACTATTGTATTGCAACTTCCCTTTTGTATGCATTTCAGAATCGCAGTTCTATAAAAACTCACTTTAAAGTGCTTGGCGCTAGGAGAGATTCTTTTGCATCTATATGTACTTTATAGTTTGGTGGTCCACATATAATTGGAAATGTCTTCCTTTCAAGAAGTGCTACCATGTCCTCAAATTATGAATGACGGCTAGCATTTCTTTGTCGTAGGTGTGGTAATGCATCTCAGCTCCTCCCAGACGCCTTGACATGTATTGGACCGGTTGTAACCCCTGTCCTTGGTCTTGCATCAGAATTGCCCCTGCAACATAGTCACTTGCATCAGTCATGACAACGAACGGCAAATCGTCATTTGGTAGTAGTAGCAGTGGGGCCTAAGTCAACTAGTCCTTTAGTCTTTGAAACGGTATGTCTTGTGCATCCCCTCAAATAAAAGGCTCACTTGCCTTTGTGCGGTCTGTCATAGGCCTAGCCATGGAAGCAAACCTTAGTACAAAGCGCCGGTAGAAATTGGCCAGCCTAAGGAAGGCCTGTATTTGGTGTATGTTACTTGGCCTTGGCTAGCCTTGCATCAACTTGATCTTGATCTTGTCCAGTCAGACATTGTCCTTACCGGCTATTACTCCCAAGAATTCCATTTCCTCACAAGTAAAAGTGCACTTGTGTGGGCCCACCACCAGACCATGGTCCGGTGGTCTTACCATGACCAGCCGTTGATGCTTAATATGTTTTTCCATGCCTTTGTTGAATATGAGCATATTATCCAAGTATATGATCAGAAAGGCATCTACTACATCCTTAAAAACCTGATTCATATAGCGTTGAAAGGAGCTTGGAGCATTGCGTAGCCCAAATGGTATTACTAAAAATTTGCAGCTCCCATGATGCATGATGAATATTGTCTTTGATGTGCCTTCTTCCCTTATTCGTATTTGGTGGTAATGTGATTGTAGGTCCATCTTATTGAAGATGGTTACCCCCACAAGTCTAGCAATCAAGTCATCAATTTGGGGTAAGGGATATCGATCCCTGATGTTTGGCTTGTTTAACGCTCAATAGTTAATGCACATGCGTAACCTGCCATTTTTTTCCTTGTTAAACAACACTGGTGGCCCCCAAGGCGAGTTGCTTAGTTGAATTAGCTCAGCGTCTAACAACTCCTTAATTTGTCTTTGTAATTCTCCTAGGGGAGAATCGGTATGTGCGTGTGAGGGGAGCTTACATTTCACTGTACATTATGGACCAACAAGAAGGATTGTATAATAGAACACCAAGCATGAGGAGGAACACGGCATGTTGTACATTATGAACAGTCCGGGAAACCATTGTACAATGGAATACCACGGGTTTTGGCCATATGTTGGCCTTGCATAATAGGGACAACAGCACGGGGGAGTCTCTCAATGCAATAGACAAAAGTGTGCAATGTGAAAGGAGGAGCCGTGTTGGTCAACACGGTGGTTTTTGAAAGGGGCAAGTCTACAGGACCTTTGGGAACAGACGGGGCTATATATAGCATTGGAAATTTACCGTAGACATGACAAGCTGGGTGACTCAGCTGTGAGGCGAGTGGCATATGGGGATACAAATGGGTGTGGATACAAATTCGAACGGAACCAGTCGACTCTAGCAGTGGCCGTTCGGATGCTCAGTTGCTGCCCTTGGGCAACTATAAATAGAGTCCGAACCTTACCAATGTAATTGCAACCTTGCCAGTCCTGTCTCTCATGTATTACCATCAACTCCCAAATTGAATGGGACAAGACAGGTCGAGCCTCGGCTGGTGAGAAGGGACCCTCAAAGACGACGCCCCTTATAGCGGGGGTATGGGCGGGCCTGATATCTGGTAGCAACTCGATGTTGTGTTTTGGCCTCCTCTCCAGTGGGAGTCCCAAGTGTATTTTGTCTAGAAACTCTTGCAACAACATATTTCTAATCTGGCTATCTGGGTTGTCTTTTCTTGTTGTCCTTCTATCCGCACTTTGCACCACTACCACAAAAGTTCCTGCCCCTTTCTTCAATACCTGGGCCAGGCCTTTGCCGGACAGAGCAGTTGTATTAATCTTATGCACATCTTCGTTAATGTCCGAGATTCCACATAGCGTCCACATTCTATCCCCATTCTTGATTTGTAGGGTGTTGTCCCCCAATTGATTTTGGGGTTGAAACTACGCAAGCAGAGGATCCCCAAAATGGCGTTGTGCTATCCAAGCTCGGTGTCATCAACCTTTCAAGTTATTGACTTGAAAGGTTGGTTGGCGTTTAAATTCTTTGACTCATAGCTTGTAGAAGCTCACTTCTCGCTCTGGTTTGCGTCATGCAGACCCATCTGCTATATCAAGCATTTGCGTCTTGTTGGCTTCCTTCCAATGGATGCCATTCTTCTCCCAAAAGTCTTGGCTAATAGAGCTTCCTGTAGCATTGCTATTGAATTAAATATGCAGCCTCAATCCGCCCAGTGCTCCCTTGAAATGGAGCAGGTTTCTTGGCTGCTGCCATATTCTATTTTTCTCATTTGTTGGTATGGGACTACAACTACTGTTGTCATCATTTGCTTCTCGTGCATCTTGCCGGGCTTCTCTCTTTTTCCTTGCTTGGTTCCACTACTTGTGGTCTAACATGATTTGGTCGTGCTCATCCCAATTCTGTGGTTTCTCGTATAAGCCCATTTTATGCATTGTTGCCCACCAGCATGCCTGCCTCCCACGCCAGTTGCTTACTTTGTTTTCCATGGCCTCATTTTCTTGCCACTACTCTGACGACTTGTTCTTGCCTAGTGTATACTTCGCCTCCGCCTCTGTGGTACTTAGAGGTGGCCACTCAAGATGCCATCCGCTCCGTTAAATCCGGTTCGTTAATTTTTGTCAGCTGTTCGTTAAATTCTGTTACAGAAAAAGGGAGAAAAATTCAGAAAAAAACGAAAAAAATCCAAAAAAATCGAAAAAAAAAACCAAAAAATCACAACAACTGCGGCTAGTTGAAAATCTAGTATGCATAGGTTGAAATAAAATACAAACATGCTCTCTAATAGCGAATTCCATAAACTATAAGTACGAAAAAACCCCAAAAATCCCCCAAAAATCCAAAAATCCGTTAATTTTTGGGTAATTTTTGTCTTTTTTTGTTATTTTCCGTTAATTAACGGATTAATTAACGGAATTAATCTCTGTCCGTTATTAACGGATCCGGGTGGCCACCTCTAGTGGTACTCTCCCACCACCCAGTGGTATATTCATTCAGTGGCTGCCACTTTCTTAGCCCGCCATATTCATATCCTTGTTTCTTCAAGACCCACATCTTCAAGTTGCCCCTCAACGAATTCTGCCAGGATTTAGCGCCAACCATGCTTAGTTTAATATCTATTCTATCTTGCTGACACTCTCTCGTTATCCAGCACTTCGCCCTTGAGGCTGGCCACTCGGCTGATGTCTTCAGATGTCCTGCTGTCATGCCCTTAGAGCAGTCATTCAGTTTGACATTTTGGACATCTTCACTCGACCTTTTCGAAGGTTGCGATCAGTCTATGCTTTTTCTGAGTAGCTTTCCTTGCCGTTCAAGACCAACACTGCCAGCGCGGGTGTGCTGCTGGCCAAAAGTGACCAACCTTTGTCACTGCACAACCTCGTCAAGGGGAAAGAAGCTTCTTTAGTGTATTGTATCACTTCGCTGTGGACAAGGTTACCCCGACCCATGTGGCTGACCTATGTCCTTAACACGTTGCCCTTTGGGGAGTGGCTGCGACCAATTGTGGTGATGTGGGGGGCAGCTGTGAGAGACTCTCCAAATGCGTTTGCATGCTTGGCGGTCAATTGGATGATTGCCGCCTGCCTAAAGCTTCTCCCGCCATCGCTGCTATTTTTAGTCGTTGTCATTGCCTCGACAAGCAGCTATTCACGAAAGCGCCAGTTCGCACAAGGGGCAAAGCTTCTTCATTGTGTGCACCCTCAGCTGACATGGTGCTGAGGCTGTAGACATGGTGCTGAGGCTGTATACATGGCTGGGCTGCTCGTTGAAGGGTGATTAGTCTATGCTATCTCCAGGGATGACGGCCAGAATGGGCCGCCATCCTTTACAAATTGAATTGTCGTTCAATTGAATGAACCAGGGCAGCAAACAAATATAGTTGTCTTTATGGACCTTCGAAAGTTACCATATTGAAGCTCTGGAATGGAGCCCTAATTCAAACTCCCGTTTTAGAGTACTGCAGCCATTTGCACGACAGATTTGCATTGCCAAGAACACTATGGGAAAAGGGGGGCGTCCGCATTTTTTCCGAGTGGCTCTGAGGCATCCGAGCGTATCCGCACGCGGATGTGTCCGAGTAGCCGTTAAATTTTTCCAAAGCTTCGGATAGCTCCGCACGCCCCGAGACACTCCAAGAGGGTGGATGCGTTCGGACGTGCTCGGTCGTTTGAATAGTGTATGCGCAACGGCAACAGCTCCAAGGGGCTGCAAAATGACATACATCAGTGTATCATTTGAGAGTGGTTATGTTGAGCACAAAACTAATCCCTGCCAAATTGCCCCACATCCAACAGAAACAGGGAAAATTTGCCACGAACAAGACACCGTGCACCCGTCGTGACATGAAAAAGCACCGAGGTGATCAGGCTTGGTTTTTACATTTATGTTTTTATTTTTTATGTTTTTACGCGTAAAAACGTAAATTTGCAAAAAGGCCTATTTTTACAACTATTTTTATGTTTTTACGGCTCCCTTGGACGCCCAGATGGCACGATGAAAGTTGCGTACAATGATCAGTCCTCCGCCATATCTAGCACCCGCAACACAGTATCCACCTCGCCCTTGGCAAGGGCGATGATGGTGTTTAAGAAAAGCTCGTTTTCTGGCCCTTCCAGGGCGTCTGGCTGCCACTCTCTAGGTTCCGTATATCTGCATGTACTGTCCTTATGTACACCGGTCAGTTTTTACGTTGTATTTACGTATTTTTATGCATTTTTATGCGTAAAAACATAAAAACTGTTTTTACGCATAAAAACGTAAATACGATTGGTTTTTACGGCATAAAAACCAAGCCTGGAGGTGATAAAGGCTTAACAAGATTAGTGTGGCTGATCACATGACCCTCATGGGGGAGGCTAGCCCCTTTGAGGATGCTTTGTGGCAATGGACGGGACAACATGCATATGCGAGGAGCTGACGGTTTCTACGTGATTTGTGTGGAGGGCACCCAAGTGCCTCTATCGCCCACAATTGTGGAGGTGGCAGATGCGGAATTGACAAATTCTATGTGTTATATTGCAGGCTCCTGCGGGGCCAGAATCACCGGCGGTGGAGGAGCCGCATGGTGAAGAACTCCGGTTTCTGTGACGTGCGTAGCCCACTCGGGAACTGCAATTGCCGGCGGTGGAGGAGCCGCATGGTGAAGAAATGACGTTTGTGTGAGCTACGCGGGCAGGCTGCTTAAGCGCTGCCATCGCCAGTGTTGGGGAGCGAAAAAGTAACGGTTTTTGTTTGCTTTGTGCGTTGGCTCTCCAAGTGCCGATCTCCAGAGATGGGAAATCACAAATATTAACCTTGCATTGCCGGCCGACACTACCAAACAGAACCAACGCGTTGGGGGCCACTTGCGCCCCCACACCCAAAACAGTCATGTAGGGGATCACTCACACCCTCACCCTCAACCCACAGCCACATGCCACCACAGCACCACAGCACCACAACAATAACAACCACATGGGTGGTGGTGGTTGTGAGGTGGGAACAACTGCCCCCGCCCCCCCCCCCCAAAAAAAAAAGATATGGTCGCCATTGAATCCAACCACTCCATGGAAAGTACCCGCGTACTCTTCGGATGGTGTCGGCATGCCCTCCGCACAGCGTGTGCGTGCTGCGTGGACGATTTCCGCGCCCTCTCCAGACAATAAAGAGTGCCCGCGAGTGACAAAAATGTCCACGCACAGAGCGTCCGAGTGCAAAGAAAAAGTGTCCAATGCGTCCGCGCCACGTGCAAACGGAAAAAAGTGTCCACGTCTCCTCCAGATTCTGCGCCCTCGGACGCTCCAGATGCACTCAGAATCTTTTGTCTTAGCAGTCGGACGTTTCCCTTAGTGCGTGGAGGCTCCAAATGCTACTTTTAGCGCCTCGAGCTGTGCCAATAGAGCGCTTGGAAGCGCTTGGACGCCCTTTTTTCTCTTTGTGGAAACGCCACCAAACTTATACTTAGTATACGGCCAATGGCATCGCCGTAAAAGTATGCTATCAAGGCATTCTGCTTTGATAATGGCAAATGGCGCCAACGTGGAGAATACCAACGCATTGGTATTTTTCGTTCTGTGGTGCAACGCCAACAATGCGAGCTGTGGTGACGATCCTTGCCGAAATTCAAAAATGTTGGACGTCAATGTTGAAGACAATGTGCTGGTGGCCTTGGCCTAAGATTGCAGCATTCGACCATTTTGGTGCTTGCTTAATGAACCAAAAATCGTGGTGCCTTCTTATCTCTAGTTCAAAAGGCGTTACGATTTCAAGTGAATTAATGATCAGTCGACAATCGGAGCAGCACTGGATGCAATTGAACCGCAATTGTATGACAATCGATAGATGACGTAGGCGACTGATGTTGAACTTTCTACAAGAGCATTTCGACATATTACCAAATCATTTTCAACTATTTTTGGGGTTTTGAACTAGTCGTACCGCTGAAAAGGCGTCTGTGGATATGGAAGCGCTAATTGCTATGTCCCGGTTCCTGGTGGCCAATCATGAAACGCTTTGAGGCTCATGGGCTCTCCTCAAATCCATATATGTTCTTTGCAACAACTTAAACCTTTAAGGAAGATTCCCCAGACATAGAAAATTCGACGACATGTAAAAGGTTGATTATGTAGCTTGTGATTAACCCGTTTCGGTGACCGTGATGCTGTATCAGAAATATGATGGATTCCCCCAACCACCAACTGAGCTGGATAATCTCGGGGGCTTGATTCAAAATGGCTTGGGTGCGACCACAGAATAAGTCTGAGGACTCACAGCAAGTGTGAATTGCCGCTCTTTTGCATGGAAAAAATACAGACATGAGGTAGCTTGTCCAAAACCGCGTATGCCAGCACAAGAGTTTGCATTCTTAGGTACAAATAACGTAGGAAGCCTTCCAAAAAGAGCGCACTGCCACCCAACTTCCCTTATGCACATAGGAGCCACATGCTATGCGGCTCGCTGAAGTGCAGGCAGATGTCCTCCACGGGTTGTGTCAGAACAACAGTGGCTACCCTGACATCACCGGGAGCCACATAAGTTGTTTGCCTCCGCCTTATCTCTGGATTTCTCGACATATTTTCCTTTGAGTAAACAGTGCAGGAAAAGTGCGGTGGCATTTGGAAGAAATAAATCCCACGTTGGCTGATGTTGAAGAAAGTTCAGAAAGCTGCACAACGCAGGCGGTAGGAACGGCTTACAAAGTGGGCACAAACGACTGTGTTGTCTCCAGTCAACTCGACACAAACGTGCCGCCAGACTATGCGACCCTCTCCAGATTTCGTACCCAATCCGCTGATCAACGGAGCGAGGTCGCGAGCTCAATTTGTATGAATTCACCACGAAAATTTCCAGTGATTCACTCAAGCGTCGCCTCCGCGCCCTCCTTTGCAGCGTTTGCGTTAGGTGGATGTACGCACATCGCCCGACCTCAGATCGCTCACCAGGATGCAACAAGGCCCTTCAACGACCTCCAGACGCATAACCGAAGCTGCTACATTTGATCCTGACGCCATCCGCTGCACACCGACGCTTCGCCAACGCTTCGATAGGGTTGTGCGTCCACATCGATCGCGATGCACAAATCGGACGAAAATGCTGATGTCCGGATTCTTTGAGGTCCGCAGGAGCACTGCACCTGCAGCGCGACCGGACAGGCAGCGCTGGCATTTGGCTTTAAAACACTGTCTGGGTTTCACAGCACCAAGAGATTGATATCAGTACAGGTAGCGTAGATCACGGAGGATAGCGCGGCGGTGTTCAATAGTGCGGGGGCCTCTGCCTCTTGGAACATTGTTTGAAAACACGAGTCTGTGGCCATGTTTCATCCAACGTGTGGTTGCCGCCGGCCCCCTGAAACCACCTGATTGCCATCGACCATCTGGTCAATCCTCATTCTATGGTCCAAGTTTTCCTGTACCAACCCGCCTCATTGTAGTACAGCATCTTCATATCGGTGACAAGGGCAGATAATTGAGGCCTTTGGCAGGCACTCTCTGAGGCATAGACCCTGCAGCTGAGTTTGCATACTGCACTTTAGGGTGCAGTATTCTGCAAATCTGCAGCGTTGCCTGTGCAAAGAAAGTTGGCCACGCGTGTGTTGCCGCAGCCGATAACGGTCGTCATTTGCGATCGTGCGACTTTGACCTGTGTCTAAATGCAATCCACGCTTACAACCATGGTTTGCTCCTGGCCATCAAAAGACGAGGCAGTAATTGGACGCAAGCTTCTTCCAAAAAGGGCAGAGGTGCTTGATATGGCGCTCATAATCATGTATCATGACCGCGGCACGGATCATAACCTCTTCGTACAGGGTATAAAAGCATATTCTCCCATACCCGCATTTCAATTTGGCAAGATGTGTAGATCCATCGAGGGCGCTAAAACGCGGAACCGAAAGAGGCCGCCTGTCGCATCGTCACACTTGGCCGCGGTCAACGTCACTGTTTCCGGTGGAACGGCAGGGCCACAACGTGGTCCGGGGCCTTTCGGCACAACGTGGCATCACACGCGTCATTCAAGGTCGCTTCCGGTCGCCTCGCGGTCCTCACAAACGTGAACTCCTGTTCCGTCATCTTCCATCCAAGTTCTCGGTTGCGTCGGCTTAGCGGCCAAGCCAGGCGGACAAAAGGGCGGGCTACTGCACCCACCCGGTAGCAGTGACGCCCCTCTGCCCACCCACCGACGACTCGGCGGCCACCTCCGGAGCAGCACGCGGGCATTGCTCCCGGCCCCCCTTCCCACAGCACACCGCCTGGCAAGCCAGCTGGGAAATCCATCCCCATGGAGTCGGACCAGGCCCGCCGGCTGCTGGCCAAGTACGTGCCCGAGATACGACTGCACAGCCGGGAGCGCTACTTCCCCACCAACGCGGAGACCTTCCTGGACGTCGCCGGGCTGCTGAAGCTCACCCCACGCCGCAAGCCAGAGAGCGGCGGGCCGCCGATGCGCGAGGCGCTGTTCGAATCGGGCGAGCTGAACCGCGAGAACCTAATGGCCGCGGCGACAGGAGCGGCCGAGGCGCCCCAGGGCGACAAACACGAGCTGCAGCTGGTGCTGCACGAGCGCCATCGCACCAGAGCGGCCCTGGAGGCGCTGCCAGATGTGCCTATCTACGGCCACGTGAGGGAGGTCAGGCTGCTCGACGAGAATGGGGAACCGCGGGGGGAGCTGGTGGCTCTGGAGGTCGTGTACGCGTTCTTCTTCATGTTCAACGGCAACCTGAGGGCGGCCAAGGTGGTGCCGGTGGGGTCCCACACCGCGGACTGGGAGCACCTGACCATGCGGCTGGACCCGACGGGGGAACACCTGCAAGGTGGGGGCCGGGTGTGGTGGTGGGGGGGGGGAGGGGACGCGGGGCCGACGAGGTTCTGCGGACGCACACCGGAAGCGGTGTTGTAGCTTGGCGGGTCCCAAAGTACTACGGTGGGAAAGTATGCATTGGATGCTGTGAAGGATGGCGTGTTGGTTGAAGGCTCAAGGAGGCCCGAAGCGGTCACCGTGCGACGCCCAATGCCGAATGCAGAATAAGGTGCTGTTGTGGGGGCTGCGTTGCAACCTAACCTACACACCAGTACCCTATTTTGCACCGCCAATTGGCAGCTGCGTTGCGGACGCTCGCGGGTCGAAGCGTTGCAAGGTGTGCACACAAACAAGTCGTGCACTTCGTCGAAGCGTAGGAATCCGAGGCAGAGGCACACTCTAACGCATGGCTCATGCGCGGCACGTGCACGGCATTCGCGTGCACACAGTTGTGGACCCTCCTTTCCACGCAGTGTGTTGCGATTGTCGGCAACGTTTTGGGGTCGCGGAGTTCTGGCGAAGACTGTCCACTAGGAGGTCGGAATGCAATCCCAAACAGAGCCCCATTCCCCGTCGAGCGAAACTGGAACAGCGCCTGACACAGAACAGCGTCAATGGCAGCTGCATCCCGGGGTCCGCAGCATCCGCGTAACGATCGGGAGGGGGACGCGCGCCGCCACCGGTTGCAAAGAAACAAACGAGCAGCTGTGGTGGAAAGCGGGTTTTGATCGCGTTCCGTGTGTGGCGGTCGCCGCTGACCGCATGGAAGCTAATCATGACTGCGTCAACTCAGCGCAAATGTTGGCGTAGGATCGCGCAAATGTTGGCGCAGGATCCACCGTCGGTCAGCGACTCTCGGGGTCGCCAGGTCGTCAAGTCGTCATGTTCGCCTCTGGTGAATTGGGGTTCTGCACGACGTTGCGCCGCGGTGTTGCCGGAACACAAACCCTCCCAAGGTGCTGAACAGAAGATGCGGCAACTGGGGCCCCGACGAATCTGAACGTTCGAAGAAAAACGGTGTTAATACGGTGTCAACCGGTGTTCACAGATTAAACAACTTTGTTCAATCTGTTCCAAGGCAAGAACAGGCCAGCAGCATAGAAGGCGCCCCCTCGCGAGACAAGGCCTTCGAGACAGTGCCCAAAAGAGAATGAAGTGGTACAGAAGTGTCTGGGTGATCCAACAGATGCAAACCTATTGACACTTTCAGTTATTGTTGGAATTATTGTTGGAAAAAGCGATGGTGGCACAATGTACCAGGCGGTCGAGTGATCACACTGTGAAACGGCATTTTCTCACTTGCATTTCTTGCCCACTCCTGAGCCTAGAAGAAGATCATGCCACCGTTGCCTTCAGCTCCGCATTGTGCATGTTTACACATTCAGTATGTGCACATGCAAGTCATAATCACTGGTTGAACCGACACAATCAATAACCGTCTGAATGCGCTCCAGGAAAAGTTGCTGTGTTATTCCTGCCCTTTCTCGCGTATACAGGCCACCAAGACGCACAATCAACATATATCTCTCTTAAGCGCTGCCAAACAGGAGAGTCAGATCATGAACCGGGTAGGCCCCATCTGGCAATTCAAGTATATCATTTGCAATTAACAGGAGAACAAGAGAATTAATCGTTACAGAATCGGCACAAAACAGCAAACAAATTGTGCTCCAAATAGAATCTTCAGGCGTTCTGCATCAACAGAGAGAGCACCAAAGATGCAGCTCATGCTATGGGAGTTTTTTAGTTGCCCAAACCCTGGCATGATTTTCCTCAGCAGAAGGAAGCAGCTGAGGTATCTTTTTCTTACGTTTCGAAGGTATTTACTACAGTGCGCATCGGACCATTGATGGCGACTGGGTGCCAGCATCCAAGATACCCATGAGCAAAGGCAGGCCAGTCGCCTACTGTGCACTTAATGGGCATGGGTGCTTTCCCAAGCCAGGGATCCAGGTATGTTGATGGTCTGTGGTGATTTCTTAGCGGATACAGTCAATGGCTGAAGAAGAGCACAGACAAGCCATACCGCAAAATCTCGTTGCCGAGTACTGGAGTTCATCTTCCACCTGATACAGAGTATAATTGTAGATCTTTGTTTGCATCAGTATGCACATGAGATTAATTGAATGGCAAAAGGACAAGCAGGAATGCTTGAATTGTAGGGCGAATGTTGCTTGGGCAAGTTTCGGGATGTTGAACACAGTAGGGAGATTCGAGCTTCAAACCTGGCCGCAAATAGGATGTTCCACATAGTCACGCTGGGTGTGCATGAAGTGCAATAATTGGCTTTGGAGTTCAGTTTGTTGTTGGGCCCCGCGTGGTGGATGCGCTTGAGTAGCATGCGCTCTCGAGCTTTGGGTAGATGCACGAGCGTGCTCACATCCTGGCATCTAATTGCTGGATTCAATTTTTCCGGCTCCCGATCCGCTCAGAGTGCATGATGATGTCCCAAACAACGATGAGATCTTCAAACCCTAGAGCACTGGCAACACAGCGTCCACCTCTCCCTCAGCCAGGGCGACGACGTTGCCGAGAAGAAAGAAGTCATTTTCTGCACATTTCAGCGCGTCTAGCCGCCACTCCCCGGACTCCCCGAGTCGGATTGTACTGTCTTTGGGTCCAAGGGCCCCATTTTTACGCCTAGTCACGTGCGAAAGAGCAAAAGCAATTTTTGTGCATAAATAGGCGTAAATGCACGAGTGTTTACGCTGTAAGTAACAAACCTGCTAGCACCACTCGTTGACTGTTGTTTGCCCTGCTTGCTGCTTGTAGCCCCGGATATTCTTCCTTGTCAATGACCGCTGCGACGGCAAAGGGCCAGTCTGGAGGCCCCAAAAGGTTGTCCTGCTGGGCAGTCTGCCTCCCAAAGCGGATCCTGTGGCCTCTCGTGGATCTGCCCTGCCCAAGAATCAGCGGCTGGCTGCGGCCAGGGGGTCGACCGATGATACCGATGAGGCTGTTGAGGTGGGTGAGGCAATCCCTGCTGAAATCAAAGTGGTCGGCACTAATCCAGCAGCTCTCAATTTGTTGCCCTGCAACAACAGTTTGCAAGTTGTTCCGAATGCCTACAGCGCATTTAAGAGATCGCGTCCCATATTGGCCAACATAGAAGAGTTGTTCGGGTGATTTTCCACACTATAATGTATCCTGTAATTACATGATAATGTCAGGTGGTGAACGCCCCGCGAAGGGCTGGTCACAATACGAAGTGTGCACCAATTTGTCGTCAGAGGATTCAGCACTACAGGAGGGCCCAGCCACAACACGGATAAGGAGCGTTCCTATTTGACACGGCATGTGGTGCTGCTACTGTAGCTCGTCAGCTCCTTTCACCATTCTTGATTACCACATCACATTTGAGAGCCAGGGTGCCGTCATGTCGTAATCGAAGAGACGTGAGCTTCTGCCACTCCACAAGAAAGTGCAACGCCATGAAGAGCGCCACATGACCATGCAACGCTTCATATTGCTCTTTAGTGTACTCTAAAGTCATCAGCAATGATAATATTCAATATTGAATCAGCATCATGTCTCCATCCTACGCGTATAGATGTCCAATTTGTCCTCATCGAATACATGGGGCCAGCGGCAGCGGCAGGCCTACCAATGCATGCCCGGGAGGATCAGATGGAGTGTGTTCCTGTCCAATGCACAGGAATGGCAGACAAACGGAGTGGGGTTGTTCAATATACAAGGGCGGAATTACTGGTGTCCTTTCATATGTGCGTACCAAAGGGCGGCCTTCAACGATTCCGCCGTGTGCCATGATGTCATTTTTGTGTAGAGACAAGGATGCATCGAAAACGGTTTCACCCGTTGGAACGTGCTCCAGAAATGCAACGATGCCTTGTATGGCGCCTGGCATGTGGAGCAAAATGTTGCAATCATGCATGAACGATGACTGCGCAGTCGCCACAAGAATTTGAGTGCAGGGCTCACACCTCTTCTGCTGGTCACAAAGATGCTGACGTGGATGCGCTGTGCGTGTTTTTAAACATGGTGCATGTCAATTGGAAATGAGGACACATTGCCTGTTGGCTGCCCGCAGATTGACGAGAACGTGCCATATTGGGTGGACTTCGACGAATGGTGGGGAACCGTCAGGAACCCCTGTCATCAAAAATGGTTCAAAAAAGCGGAGAACCCAGTCTCGCGGGGGTGGTTCCGGAGGGTGTTCTTCCCCACGTGCTTTGATCCACCAGAAGCGATTTGAGCGGCTGCCATGTCTTTGACACATGGCGACAGGTAATCATGTTCTGGGCAATTCAATGAGAGCAGGGGCAAGTAACTCGGATGAGAGGGCAGCGAGGCTTGCATTGTGTCAGGATGCCTGGGGACACCGGCTTCCATGACGACGATGGTGTTTCATATTGTGTAGTTGCACATCAGTGACAGGGACTGGTTTTTGAAGGAACTAAGCTCAGCACCTGCATTTTGTGGGCAGCCTCTGCTGCCATGCCTGCCGATTATTATGGGGATGAACTCACAGCTGAGGAAGGGAATGCAACCGTTGTGTTGCCACTTTGCCGATTGTAGTATATAGGAGTCTGGGCTGGATGTGCTTTGTGGATGTTGATGCTGGATCGCAGTTAGCTTCAACCACCCAATTTTTTGTCAACCAACCGGCACTCGTTGCACAGGAACTTGAACTGCAGAGCAGTTTGATGTGTTGCGACCAGACACGTTGTGGATCCAGATATTGGGAAGTGCATTGCTGTCAACCGATCAAGCACAAGAATTGAAAGCGCAGAAGTGCTGGATGCAGCTGAATTTAGAAGTAGTGGATCCAGAGATAAGCACGATACGCTGCTGGAGGGTGAATGCAGTAGCGGCTGGCGTTGTAGATCCCAACACGGGTTGAATTGTGCTACCAATGGCGGCAACATTGCCTGTACTTTTGTATTAATCTTTGTAAGCATAGAGATGTGGCCACACTCAGACGCTGTGGGAAAGCAAGGTGCTGCCACATTGGTGAAGCCCATTGTTGCTTTTGGAACATCGGGCACATTTCGCTGGTGCCATCAGCGACAGCGGCAATTGTCAACTGAAAAACGTTACACACCACACAAACGGTAACAATGGAAACTTCCCTCTAAAAGCTGTCGTTCTTGTCCCATTCAAGATTAGGCCCCTCCCCCAGAAAACACATGTTCTGCTATGCCGGCATCTGACGTGTCGCCAACACGCTGAAGCTTCGTGCGACGCGCGCTCACGACACCAAGCCGCGGCACCTCGGCGAGCCGCGGCTCACAGCGCTGCACTTCCCCTGGGTCAATGTCACTGTTCCGTGCTCAGTGACGGGGGCCGACCACGCGCTCCGATACCTTTTGGCGCCACGTGGCGTCACAGGCGCGCACCACGTCACGCCACGCACGTCATTGGCTGTCGCGTCCCATCGCCTTCTGATCAGTATGAGACGTTTCTCCGCCATCATCTTTCGCTCCACATGCGCCTGCGTCGGTCCCCTGAACCAGGCGGACAAAAACGCTGACCCCAGCCCTCCCGAAGAGCAGTGACGCCCTTTGCCCACCCACCCGACGACTGGGCACCACCTCCAGAGCGTCGCACGAGCATCGCTCCCGCCCCCCCTCCCCACAGCACGCCGCCCGGCGTCCCACCTGGGTGATCCATCCCCCATGGCCACTGACCTGCACCGCCGGCTGTTGGCCAAGTACGTGCCCGAGATACGGCTGCACAGCCGGGAGCGCTACTTCCCCACCAGCGTGGAGACCTTCCTGGGCGTCGCAGAGCTGAGGAAGCTGAGCCACGACCTCAAGCGCCAGGGCCCCGAGCCGCTCACACACGATGTGCTGGTGGAAACCGGCAAGCTGACCCGCGAGAACCTAATGGCCGCGGCCGCCGAGCACGACAAGGGGGTGCTGCAGCTGGTGGTGCACGAGGGCGACCGCGCCAAGGCAACTTTGAGCGATCTCCCAGAGGTGCCGATTTATGGCCATGTGAGAGAGGTCAAGGCGGCTAATGGGAGCGTGGAGGCGCTGGAGGTGGTGTACGCGTTCTTCTTCATCTTCAACGGCAACCTGAGGGTGGCCAGGGTGCTCGAGGCGGGGCAGCACATCGCGGACTGGGAGCACCTGACGGTGCGGTTGGACCCGTCTGGAGAGCTGCAAGGTGTGTGGTGTGGTGAGGGTGGGGGGGAGGGGGCTGGACGGGGGGCAAGGTGTGGTCGACGCGGGGAGTGAGTTGGGGGAAGCGCGCTGGGAAGCACGCCATGGGTTGGGGAGGTGGGTTGGAAAGGTCCCAAAGTACTGCGCCAGCTGCGCACGGACATTGGGGCCGCGCACATGTGGGGGATGCTGTGAGGGCGGCTGGTGCGCGGCACGTTCCGGGAATGGCCCCAGGCGGTCGATGTGTGACGCTCGCTGCCGGAGGGAACTAAGGTGCTGGTGTGTAGGTTAGGTTGGCGGGTTGTGGTTGATGCCCGTGTGTCGAAGCGCGGGAAGGGATGAACAGAAACAGGTCACGCTCAACGCTGAGACGTGGGAATGCCGCGCAGTGAAAAAAAATCAATACGGCGTCTTTCGCGTTTTCAGTGTGAAGACGTGGAATTCTCGCGTTCGCAAAATCGGGCCCTCCTTTCTAGGGGATGTGACGAGTGCCAGGAACCGTATGAGGGTCGCGGAGTCCTGGCGAAGGTTGTATTTCGACTGGGAGGTCGATATTCACCCCCGCACTCTGCCCCACTCCCCGTCGATGGCAACAGGAAAGCACAACAGCGCCAGTGACAGCTGCGTTCTGTTCTTCAGCTGCCCCTGGTGCTGGCAGCGTCGGCGTAACGTTCGGGAGAGTGACATGGACTGCCACGGCTTGCAAAGCCAGAAAAAAACTGCAGTGGTCGGAAGCAGCGTTTGATCGCGCTCGGCGTGTCGCAACCGATGGCGACCCCATGGAAACTGGGTTGACAGTGATTGTGGCAGCTTGTGCGAATGTTGGCTTTGGAAACACTGTTGCTCAGGTATCAGTGTTGTCAGGTCGTCAAGTTGTCACGCTCGTTTCGAGTGGATTGCGTTTCTGCAAGGGTTTGCAACGCTGTTACCGAAACACAAACCATCCCTAGGTGCTGAACAGAAAGACAGCAGAATTATCCATGACGAATCTGAACACGTGAAGAAAGCGGGTATTTTTCAATCAGTCGCAGGGAAAGAACATGCTGGCTGCAATAAGGTTCCCCTGCCAGAACGATCTTCGAGCCAGAGAATGGAAATCTCTGGATGAGTCAACAGATGCAAGCATGTACACGCTTTCAGTTGCTGTTGAAACCGCGATGGTTGCACACAAGGGACCAGGTGCTTGAGTGATCACGCTCTCAGATGCCTCTTGCTTTTGAGCATTTGCATTTCTTGCACACTGCTGAGCCAACAGGAACGTCATGCAACCACACGCCTTCAGCACCGTCTCATTCATGTTTGCACATTCGTTGTGTGCACATTCAGGCCATAATCGCTGATTGAATCCACACACACTCGGAAATCGTTCGAATGTGCTCCAGGAATAGGTTACCATGTTGCTCCCATCATTTTTGTCCCATCCTATTTTATTAAATATATGTTGCTTAACTTGATTGCTTTTGCGCGACAGGAAAGATAGATCATGCACCAGGCGGTACCCATCTGGCAATTCTCGTGGACTCTTTTCCACTAAATGCAAGAATTGTTCGTGACACAATGGACACAAAACACGGAACAATCTGTGCTCAAAAGAATCCTAGGGCGTTTTGTATCAACAGAGAGGATACCATGGATGCAGTGCATTACATGGGACCTCCTTATTTGGCCAAATCTTGGCACGACTTCCCTCAGCAAAGGAGGCAGCTGAGGTGTCCTGTCTTGTGGCGAAGGAATGTACTACAGTGCGCATAGGACCATTGATGGCGACTGGGTGCCAGCATCCAAGATACCCATGAGCAAAGGCAGGCCAGTCACCTACTGTGCACTTAATGGGCACGGGTGCTATCCGAAGCCAGGCGTCCAAGTAAGTCTGTGGTTTGTGGCAGATTGCTTAGCCGATTGTGGCCAATGACTGTTGAAGTAAAGCACGGAAAACTTGTGCCACACATTTCGTTGAGGACCATTGTAGTTCATCTTCCATCTGACACAGGGAACTTGGGGATTTCTGCTTGCACCTGCATAGATATGAACTTCACACAATGGCACGGGGACTAGGGAAGTGGGGTGCTGCGGTCCTGAATTTTGAGGGCGTACGGTGTGTGGGAAAGCCACATGACGTCGAACTCAGCAGGGAACGTGATGTTCGAAATTGGCCACTGAGGAGATGTTGCACAGAACCCCTGTGGGCGTACATGGTGTGCAGCAAAATGGTTTTGGTTTTGAGCTTCGGACCGTTGACTGGCATGCACTCTCAAGACGGGTGGCTGCTCTGGTGTACTCACATCCTGGAGTCTTGCTGCTGCATTCAGACCAGCGTATCGCCCACCTGATATCAAAGAGAAATTGAACCGTGCAGTGTATACACTGGTCTGATGCGCTCTAAATCGCCGCCTGCTCCATCCTATCTGTTATTCACTCACAGTAACAGCAACCGTTGACTGTTGTTTGCCATGCCTGGTATTGGCAGCCCCGGATATTCTACCTTGTCAATGACCACTGCGACGGCAAAGGGCCAGTCTGGAGGCCCAAAAAAGTTGTCCTGCTGAGCTCTCTGGCTCCCACCGTGCCGACTGTGGGTTCTCGTGGATCTGCGCTGCCCAAAAACCCGCGGGGGTCAGCGAGTGATGCCGATGAGGATGTTCAGGTGGGCGTGGCAACCACTGCCATAAATAAAGCGTATGGGACTGATCCAGCAGCTATCAGTTTAATATTGCCCTGTGACAATACTTTGCAAGTTGTTCCAACCATTGCATCACCCTGTGGAGATCACGCCCGACACTTGCCATAGTAGGAGTTGTTGGGCCGTTTGGCCACACTGCTAGACAGCACAAGGCGGTTCAGGGCCCCATGAAGGATGGAAGTACGCAATAATTTGCCAACGCAGCATTCAGCGCTGAAGGGCGGCCCTGCCGCAGCACGCATGAGCAGAACGCGTTTCATATGTCACGTGACAATCGGGATTGGAAAAATGACCTGATGAGCACCAACGCTAGCACCAGGAGCCGAGTCAAATAGAGAGTCGAGGTTCCGACCTGTACTAATAGAAGAGATGTGGGCTTTTGTCACTTCACATGAAAGTGCAACGCCATTGGGGGCGTTACATGACCATGCAACACCCCCAGGTTGTCCATTAGGCTTCTGGGCTGTCATCATTAACGGTAGTGTTCAATATTGAATTAGCATCATGTCTCCAGCCCGTGCGCATAGATGTCCAATTAGTCCATATCCTGTGGATAGGTCCAACGGCAGCGGCAGGCCTACCAGTGTATGCCTGGCAGGATGGGGAGAGATACGTGCCTGTCCAATCAGCAGGAAATTCAAACAGATGAAGTGGGGTAGCTCATTGCTCGAGAACGAAATTTCTGATGCCACTGCTGACAACACTTTCCCCCATTCGCGTGGGCGGTCGCACTACAGAAATATAATGCAGTCTGGTATCGCATTTTGTGGAACATAGAGATGGAGTCATGCAGTCGCCACCAGAGTTGGAGAACAGAGGCATTGGGACTTCTTCTGCAGGTCAGAAGGATGCTGAAGCTGATGCGTTGTGGGTGTTCAAACATGACGGGTTCAATTTGAAGTGAGAAAGCACTGCTCGTTGGCTGCCCGCAGGTGGACGAGAATGTGCCATATTGGGTAGACTTCCATGGCTGGTGGGGAGCCGTCAGCAATCCCAGCATTCAAAAATGGTTCAAGGAAGCCGAGAACCCAGTTACGCGGGGGTGGTTCTTGAGGGTATTCTTCCCCACGTGCTGTGATCCGCCAGACTTTATATAAGCGGCCATCATGTGTGTCTCGGGACGCCCAGGCGCACTATTCATGACGATGATGATGCTTTTGATGTCTGTTATTGCGCGTCATCAGTGACAGAGACTGTTCTTTGGGGGACCTAGGCTCAGCACCCGCATTTGGTGGGGCAGCATCTGCTGCATGCATGCCAATTATTAGGAGGTTGAACTCACAGTTGGGGAGCGGATACTTATTGTCGTGCTTCCACTTTGTCGATGGCTCATGTATGGAGTCTGGGCTGGATATTCTCTGTGAGTTTCCATTTTGAAGATTGGAGCTGACGCTGGATCACAGTTAGCTTGAATCACAATTTGGTTGTCAGCCAATCAGCTTTCGTTGCACAGGAGCTCCAATTGCAGAGCATTTGACGTGTAGTGAGCGGACGGGCGGTGGATGCAGATACTGAGTAGTTGCATTGCTGTCAACCGATCAAGTTTTCGTTGTACCAGATTTGAAAGCGCGGAGGTGTGGGATGTAGTTGAATTGAGAGGTATTGGATGCACATTCGGACAGATTGCGCATCTGGAGGCTGCATGTGCAAGCGGTTGTAGATGCCAGCATGAGTTGGTTTGCATTCCCAATGATGGCAGCACTGTCTGTATTCTGGGATTGACCTTTGAAAGCTTACCAGAATGGCTGCACATCAGATGCTGTGGAAAAGCAAGGTTCTTGCTGCATTGGTGAGGTCCATTGATGTTTCAGGAACATCGAACACGTACCACAATCGCCAACAACAATCGTCAACTGAAAACGTTACAACACTATTACAAATGGTAACAATGGAAAAAATCCCTCGGAAGGTTGTCATTCTTTTCCTGCTCAAAATTCGGTCCCTCCCCGGCAATGTCCCTGGGTTCAAAAATTCTGCTGTCCCATCAGCTGGCCAAATGAAGGTTCACACTCAGCCAGGCATTGGTTGGCGACCAATGTACATCGCTGACAGCTGCAGAGCGCCATCCCACACCACTGCCCCCCAGTTGGTCCCTTTGGTTCTCCAGATGTTGCTTGCATACATTGTGTCGAACACAGCGCCTTCCCACACCACCAACTCGCAGATGGTCTTCTCTTGGTTTCTAGTTATCCGCTGATTAGGAGCACATTGAAACATGCTCGCGGTTGTCTAAAACGTCGGCTTCTGCCCAAATCGATCCCATAAAACCGTTTCAAACGAACTACAGATTGCATGCTAGTATCTAAACATCGCTGTCAGTGAGTTTGGCGTTCAAAGTCACAAATGCTTTGCAGAGATGGATGCCCGCAAACTCAGTTTTCCATTCGGTTTAGCAAGTAATTGCACACGACATTGCCTCCCTCTAATCTACAGATGAAAGAAGAACTTCTCCTCCCATCGCACATGCTGGGCATCGACGAACGGCAAACAGCTTCGTCTGCCATGCCATGTTGCACATCAAGTAGTGCACTGCCCCCGCTTATGCCACTTCTTCAACCGCAGCACAAGAGGTTGTTGGCCAGTAACAAACTCCATGTCAAGTACTGTTCATGCTGATCACGCGACTGACACGCTGCTGACAATGCCAGCAAACGATGACCCTGATTTCTGCACCTGCAATCTGTACTCTGAGTGTGCACCCCCTCCGCTGGACCACACCCACCAATGCCGCAATCCAGCTCATGCAGTCCCCTCCCACCAATTCCCCGTCTTCGGGCCCATGCGGACCACTCAACACCAACGCCTTCATCAAGGACACGCAGCCACACGTCGAGTACTGTGCGCGAACGAGCTGCGCACCATCTTCTCAACTGACCGCCAGCTTCGCTCCAATGGCCGCATCTTCAGCCACACTGCCAACGCGCCCACCTGCGATGCACACACGGGTGACGCGCTGAACACCACAGGGAAGGCCCTGCGCCAGCCTTACCGACTAGACGACCGCTGAGCACCACCAGCAGTCGGGTAGCTCCGGTCCTGGACGTTTACTGCTCGCCACCACCGCCTACAGGTTCATTTGCCTCCCCAGCGGAACACATTGCCCAGAAAATTCCCCTTGTCGTTGGCTTTTTTCCTCTGCTTCTCAGCCGGACCACCCACGGGCGCAGCCTTGCCCTTCGCCCTGGCGCCAGCTTTGCCCGGCTGGCCCTCACTCGAATCAATGACCGGCGCATCCACCAAGTTGGCGCCCACCATCCTCGAGCCGAATGCATCCAAAGACGCCAACAGGTCCTGATTGCGAATGCTGGAAGCCTCTGACGCCTTGTCAGAATCGTCAGGAGCGCCGTCGACGCTCCCGGCAGTCGATTCCTGCGGCGATGATCCCCTTTGCCGATTGTGTGCCGTGGGTGCAGATGGCGGCTTGGGAAGCATCGACTTTTCGGGCTTGTGGGCATTCGTTTCCATGGGCAGGTGCTTGTCGCCGGGCGTCGCGACCAGGCGTTCTGATTGTGCGTCTGTAGATATCGAGTGCTGCTGGGGCGACGCAGGGCCCAAGGGGGCGAGTCCTGGGGCCTACGGTGCAGAGGCAATCATGCTCAAGGGGCTGGGATCCAGGGAGACGGCCACGTTGGAACGAGAAAGCTGTCGATGGCAATGCCCACCATGAGACTGAGCCCCATGGATGGGTGAAGTCGAGTGGTGCACGACACAAATTTCCCAAACGAATGTCTTCAGCTGATATTGAGGCTCTTTGCTCTCCATCTTGATTTCCAATTCATACATCATACTTATGTACACCTGGTGCTTGTGGTGTGTACTACGTCTTTCCATTGTGGACCCTGCGATCAACCATTCCAGGTTCCAAGTACTGCAAGGCTGTGCTCGTAGTTGTATTCGAACCAACCATTATTTTCAGCCATGACAAGCATGTGCATAAAAGGTGCCAGATCGTTGTTGCCAGGGTTCAGGCAGATGTGCAAAGCCAAGCCACTCCATCTTCTGCCTTCATTGTAGCCTGTGATCATGACTAAGATTTATCCCCTCGCTGGAACAGTAGTTGACTAGCAGGGCAGCAAGAGATGCTGAAGCAATGGGCAAGAGAGCAGAACACCACAGCTTGCAGGAGAGCTCCGATAATGGAAACAGCAACAAAGCGGCTTCACACTGCAAGTCACAACAGTGGGTTGTCCAAACTTTGTTGCTTTCCGTGAACATGAGTCTCTCTAACGACGAAGAGTCCACACAACACTCTAACTACACATCTGCTCTTGTTGTTGCGGACCCCAGGTTAGGGAATGCGATTATGCTCTTGGAGAAGTGTGCAAATCACACAGTGGTTTCCATCGCTGCCAAGAAGATGACTCATCCAACACGTGCCTCAGTAGCAGATCCAGGAGGCACTTCGTCTGGCCCAGGAGACATTCGAGTGGTGTCCATGGCCTTCACAGCAGCTTGGGGCATGCCCTGTGCACAATGACCCAAGCAGTGTTGTACAAGCTTGAAAGCGATGGATGTCAGGAGCATGGAGGATGTCCAATATCCAGTACTCCAGCAGGCACTAAATATCATGTGTTAGGTACAAGTCTCATGCAAGCCCCACGCTGTGCAGCACCAGCTGACGATCATCGCTCAGAGCATGCATACATGCTCAGGTGAACCTAGGGTATCTGAGGTTCTTCAACAGTGAGCAGGATCGGTAAATTTCAGGAGGGAAAACACTGCCATAATGGCAGGGATTCGCGATATTTTGATGAGCACATTCGATGCACGCAGTCCTCACCAGATTTCCCTTTTTGCTGGCTGTGGCATCTCCAAGTGTAGGAAGTTCCTCAACAGCTGCTTTCAGGTTTTCAATGTCCTCACGCATGGCACTCAGTCTGGCCATCTTCTCCTTCAACTCCCCATCTGTCTGTTGTTCCATTCATAGATTTGTCAGTCAACAGTGGTGTGAACCCACCCTGATAGCATCAATTACAACAAGACAGGTCACCACACCTTGTATCAGTGTGCAACTACCTCTAGGCACAGAAGTCCAGAACAAGGATTGCAGGAGATGCAGCAACACAAAATGGGAAACCAGGTTTTTGACAAGAAGTGAAAATTGTCTGCAAAACTGCCAGCCCCGTGCAGTTGGGAGCACCGTGCCAAATAGTCAGAATAGTAGTATTTACCATCAATGTTACAGGACAATGTAAAATTCCAGGACGACGCAATCTGCACACATGCATATACAGGTTGTCTAGTCTGGACAGCTCTCGATCATGGCGAGCATTCATTGCTGGTGGCGGCATCTTCACCTTAGCAAGTTTGCTCGCTTCCTCTTCAAGTTTGGACACCTGGCCTTGCACCTCCATGACCCGTTTGACCTTCTTTGCAATCTCCTCATGTTTATTCCCTAGTTCCAGCAACAATTGATCAACTGAGTCTGCATCCCTCTTCGCCGTGTTGTAGTGATCTGTGACCTGGAAGAGGAGAAGATGGAGGCAGCCACAAACAATCAGCAAAGCACCCATTACTCATGTCGCATCGTCAAATTTGCCTGCAGACTCTGCATGATATGGCAGCAGAATTCGGGCATTTCATTACAAGACCAGGCAAATACCAACAAACCACACTCAGACTGAAACAACAATTCTGGCCATGCCAGCTGTGATGCCATTTTGACACTAAGTGGCACCATAACAATGATGTCTGATGTCAGTGCGTATTGCGATGCCATCAACTGTGATGGCATCAATTAGTGTGAAATGGAATCGCAGTTGGCACCATCGTCAAGTTGATGTTTCTACTGGTGACAAATGAACTGCAATAACAAGACCATCTGACCAGTTCACTTGCCTTGCAGGAAAAGAAAACAGCGCATGAATACAAAAACAGTGGCAGTCAACAACAAAACATCTTGTAAGCTCCACTGACAATATCAATGTGGAAATCTGCTGCAGATATTGTCAGACAGCAACCTTACACGCTGTCTTGGAAACATGCAGACCGATATGCAAACGCAAGTCAGCGCATCAGCTGACACACGCTCAACCAAATGTGAGAAAAAACTTGATGCACCAAATAGATGCAGACAGGGAAGCCACTCTCTTCATGCACAAACTCTCAACATGTAGACCTACCGCATCCAAGATGGCCACCTTTCCTGCGACCTTGGCCGCTTGCTCGTCCACCTCTCTGCACTGCTTGGTGAGGCTCTCTTCCTGCTTCTTCAGTGCTGGAAGCCTACGCATTCTGTCTTCCAGCTCTGCCACACGGTTTGCGGCGATCACCAATTGCTCATGTTCCTTCTCTGCTGCCTCCAGACCCTCTGCCTGGGGCTCCAAAACTGCACGCTCCTCCTTCAACTGGTCCAAACGAGCTGCCTGTGCATTCATGCAGTCAGCTCTCTGCCCTTTGGGAGAGAACAAGGGAATTGTTTTGCCATGATTGGTGCCCCAGCCCTCTAACAGAACAGACAAGGGCAGGCACAACAAAACAAACCACAGTTCCACATGATTGTCCATTATTTTGGGAGTAGTCTTGCAAAGGTCTGCAGGAATGTGGTTGCGGGCAGCCAAGGTCGGTTTCATTCCACTGCTGCATTCATGAGAACACTTTCAACACAATTTGTTGTTGCACTGCAGTCAAATGAAATCAATTCTTCAGAGTGGTTTGGTTTGAGTTGACTTGGATCGAGGTAGGGACCCTCGCCCTGTGCACAGCCGTAAGTTAACACCAAGTGTGGAGTTCCTGGTTATCATGTGTGTCTTCCTCTATGAGTATCAGTGTATGCCTCCCTCCACATATCACAAAAGCCTTCATTCCATTGTGAACATCGACAGCAACTACGGTCACAACAATCTGCCCAGAAGGATAGCAAACACAAGCAATAAGAAACACAGGCCACAGTTGTCGATGCCAGCCATTCCAAAGGGGAAAGCAATACTGTTTAGAGGCACACAGAGAATACTGTCCACAGCACCAGTGGCCTTCTGCTCTTGTGTCATGCCTGTGGGAATGGTATGAATGAAAGTGCCCTTGCAGGCAGAATATAACAAAGCTGCAATGGCCCTGGCATGTGTCTCTGATGAACCTCAGATGATCAGGCAGCAGCAGTTGCTAGCAGTCTACAAAGACCTCACTATGCTTGTCAAAAATGCATGGCAACCCTCACGTCAACATCTGGAAGACACAAAACCGCTGAGCCCAAACAAACCACAACAACGGGTGAACAGACTAGGGTGTGTCAACTAGCTAAAAAGCCATTTGAGAATTGCTGAAAGCAAAGACACCAGGTCTGACCCGCTTCTTCTCCAGGTGTGCCGCCTCAATGAGCTTTGCAGCCTCTTGTGCCTTCTTCTTTTCAACCACCAGCTCCTCCTTGGTGTCTTTCAACTGCCGAAGCAGCCGCCAGTGCCTTGCCAGTGCAGACAATCCTATCACTGCCATTATACAAGTCGACCACAGGGCTGGGCCTCTAAATGCATGTATGCAGCCCTCAAACATTGCTTCATCCAGCCCTTTCCCCTGCACACATGTTGAGAATTAGTCACTTGCATGGAAGAAAACAGCATAGGAGCTTCAAAGGTGGTTGTTGCTACCGCCACTGAGTTGAGCTTGCCCTACAAGCTTGCACCAAGCATCAACTGTACCAGCATACGCATGCGATTCCTGAAGCATCAAAATGCATGCGTACCTGCAACAGTGTCATTGCCATTAGCATGCACTGGCTCGTTTGCGAATGCCTTTGCTTCGATTCATCGTTCTTCCCATCGCCATGAACTTCTTGCAGGCGTCCATTGCCATTGGCTGTGACTTTTGAGTTTGGTGTGGGGGGCACACAAGATGGCTGAAGCAACTTGCCGGCATCGACCTCCACGTTCAACAGCTGATCCTGCATGCCATGCATCTGGCCATAGAAGCTGAAAGACGTGGCTGATGCTGCCGCCAAGAGAAGGGCAAACACACAAGTGATCCTCCAAGCACGGGCTGTGGACTGCCGCTTTCCATCCAGCCACTGCTCAAAATCCCTGGATGCAAGTAGGCTGTTGGGAGTACAACAGAAACAATGAGTCAGCAGTCTCATCAGTTGGCCAATAAACACAGTGTGGACCATCCCCAATGCACAGTGGTAGATCGACAACCACCTGGTTGATATGGCTCCAAGCCTCATCGCGAATCTTGGAGTGCCACTCACTCTTTTGATAGCAGTATCAACTGTCGCACATGGAGTGCATCACTAGTGGCCATGTGGCCGATCATGCTCATGAATACATGCACTAACCTGCCACTTTCCTCACACTTCTCTGATAAACCCACATCGCGTAATAGGTGAAAACAGTAATGCTTCAACAGGTCTTGACAAATTCAATCAATCTGAGCCCACTCTGCTCTCACAGTGCGCCCACAATTTCTGCATGCCAGAAACGTGAACGGAAAACAAATAGGAAGCTTGACCTGAGCTTATGCCACACATCAGGAGAATGAGTGTCTCACACTGCGTGTGAGACTGCAGCCCTCAGCAACAAAGAAATTGATAGACAGATCCCCAACTTTCACAGTCCTCCTTTGCAGCAACGTGCACCCGTTGTGGTATGTCACAAGCGATTGACAACCACATGGAAGATGCCATCTTTAAGTGGCACTTTAGGTCAATTATGTGTCCCTACAGCAACGTCTGCCCACACCTAACACATTGAACTCACACCCACTGCATGAGAATTCTGCCCAAACAACGAGTTGCCAGAGTTGGATGGCCGCCTGTACAAAAAAATGGCTTCATCAAGTAACAAGGGCTAGTGACAGCTGATACAGCATTTGCAGGGGTTTCATATCATGGATACCCACAGCAGCAAATGAAAAGGCCACCTTCATCCGTGACCTTACTTTGCAACCTCATTGCTTGTTGCTCGGACGCAGCGATCTTTGGACTGCTTTGCTGTCATGGGGCCAGGGCGAAAATCCAGCGGACGGACAACCATCTTGGAACGCTCCTGGTGAGCCAACAAAGGGAAGTCAATCAGTACAAAGGTTCATCCGCTCTTTTGATGCCAGGCATGCACTCCCCACTCAACACAACTCAAACACTGCCAGTAGATGTTCTGCTGCCCTGCTCGCGTTGTGCAACTGGGCAGTGTGCGGAACGAGTTTCCTATGTACGCAAACTGTGATGGATGTTTCTGTGCGCGAGATCGCCTGCCAGGTGCAAGGGATCTGCTCGACGTGGCTACTCTGACAAGTGTGGTACAAAAGAAGTTCAGGGCGCCGGTAGCCGCGCCAAAGCGTGTGTGTGTCTGGTTTACTTCAACAAGGCCGATGAAGGCCAAACACAGGCTGGACCCAGAAACAGCGCGTAACTACAACCGCCAGTCATTCGGTGTTGTGTGCTCCGGGTTGGCAGCTACCTTCCTGCCTCAAACTCTGTTTGGCTTCGAGTCGCAACGCCGGGGGCCATGTGTGGCCGCTTTCCGCAGCGCCGTGCCCTGCACTTTGGTGACGCCAAAGTGATCAGCACCGCATCGCACCTCGCGGCCCCAACACTCCAGCAGGGCGCCGCGGGCGCCAACAGGCGCCCATCGACTCGGCGAGATGCCCTTTCCAAACCGGCGCAGAGCCCGACGGCGGGCCGTCAATCGCCGCGCGATCCGTCGCCAGATTTCCGCCCCTTCGTCTTCTTGAGGGGATTCGATCTGGTGCCTCAGACGCTGGACGCCGCGAAGCGTCCGCGCGGCATGAGAATCCGCAGGCCGCCGAAAGGACACAGGACGCGACTCCGGCGCCCTCCAGCGCGCACTGGCCGGGGCCGGGCATATCAACGAACGACCCGCAAGGCGGTTTTCCGGGGCGCGTTCGCGTGGACGATACCGAGTCATCAAGCAAAGGGATCTTTCTCCGTCCAGCGCAAAACCGATCGTCTATCAGGGGCGCCACCGGGCCTTCGCGAGGGCCGAAGCCTAACGCGCTCGCGCGAGACACCGACGTTCGGCGCCCATCACGCAGGCCCCCAAGGCCCGCACACCTCGTGCTCACGACCTGGAAGCGCCAGCGCCTCAAGATGCCTCGATAGGTCCCCACCTTCCAAACACGTCAATGCCGCGCCGCCTGCGCCTGCCCCGATCGGGCCGCCTCGCCAGCCCTGTCGGCACCCTCTGCGGGGTGCGGCAAATCTGAAGCGCCCAGAAATTGCCGAAGAGGCCAGCCAGCAGAGTAGAATGAGCCTCGTTTCGCGATCCAGCCGGTGAACGGAGAGCCGCCAGCCGCCGTGTGTCCTGGCCTGCGCCGTCCGGGCTGCGCGTCCGTCGTCTCCCCTAGGTGGTGTGGAAAAGGTGGCTTCGGGCGCCAAAACGTGAAGGACTTGATGTGCACCTGGTTCCAAAGCGGGATTCAAATCAGCAGTCTGGACGTCCAGACGTTGATGGCATGTCCATCAATGCCATCAAAACACAGACGAAGGCCCGCAGGGTCGAGAGGTGGCGACCCCTGACCGGGGACGGTGGGCTCGAGTACACGGCAACGTGTGACAGGAGGGCAAAGGGATAACAGGAGTTCTGTCCCTTATATCCAGTCCGTTCATCCATGTCCTTAATGCAATTCATGACGCCTCATCAACAATTGATGGGTGCACAGAGTTGCTCTTTATGCATCCAATGATACTCAATCAGTTCCACATGGATTGCCTTTCGGTTTTAGAAAGGCACACGTAGCTAAGAGCTTACCCAGCGCTACGCACAACAGCTGGCCTGTTCGCTGCCGGCGGCCAAGGAGTGGAAGTCATTTTGCTATGGTGAGGCATACCTCTCCGCCCACACCATGCACCCCCCCACTTTTGAGTGAATGTTTTCTTACCATTCTCGTTGGTTGCTCTGCGCGCTCATCATCTGGAGCTGGAAGACTCTACATTGTCTTTCAGACTGTGGAGAAGAGTTTCCGACACAGAAACTTTAGAGCAGCTGCACATTGCATGACTAGTTTTTGTTTTGCGGTGTGTACAAATCCTACCCCGGTGGGGGCCAGTGGCAGAACTACCCAACTACACGACCATGGAACTATGAGCAATAGACTGTCAGGTAGCCGGGTGGTTGGAGGGGCCCCGTTTATATGTAATGCGAATGGCCGTACGGTCCACGCTGTGGCGGCTGTCACTTGTCAAGCGACCGCGGTGAGGACATGATGACGCAACAATAGAATCGTTGTGTGGCATCACCGAACTTGGCATGGGACGTCACACTGGAGGACCTAGGCTGGTGGTGGGAAAGAAACGGACGTCAGCACAAACGGAATTCCAGAAACAACTTCCACGCATGATTGCACGGACGCTGAAGGTCAAAAGGCCGCCTTACGGAGACGCACAAATACGGGATGGGAAGTGGGCCAGCGGGACGTAGTTTCGCTGGTAGTGGGTGTTGTGCGTTGTCACAAACGGAGTGACCGGTGGTGTCCCTGGATGGGCATCGACAACCGCGAGGGTGCCAATCTGATGTTTCTCCTTGCACAGTGCATATGGCACTAGCTGCACAGTGACAGTGTTGCTTGTGTTGTTCCAGGTCCAAAAGGCGGAGGCAGCAGAATCTGTTGTAGCATATGGCCAATCACCTAGGGGGCTACGAGTGAAGCTTGATGATGACAAAATTCTGAGTTTGAAGGGGCAGGCAGAAATTTGTGGAGCAAAAGATACTTTTGAAAGCAATGCAACCACAGCGTGTTTGGTTTTGATGCGTGTAGGTCGGCCCCAGCACCCTGACTTGTTCTTTGCACAGCGACTTGTATCCCTTATATCCCTTCTTTTGAAGTCGCTTCCTGGCTGCTGTATGTGACTGAGCGTCCCAGAAATCGCTTCCCATATGATCTGCGTGACTGTGTCTCTTCTGTTGCGCTCAGTCCCTGTGCTCAAAATGTCCGCGGACACATGCAGCCCTGTGTTCTTGGCAGCTTCCTCGATGCCTTGTGTCCCTGGGGCAGCTGCCCCCATCCGCAAACAGCACAGGGCCATAGCACGAAGGTTTCCACTGCCCAATTCGGCAGTTTCTGGGCACTGCCGTCACTGGCCCCTCTTGGCCTCCTGCAAACCGTCCAGGGTGCTAACCATCTAACAAGATGGCCAGGTCATTCGCACATGCACTGTCAGAACTTATGACTTGTTGTCGGTGGGTGGGTGGGGGTGGGGGTGGGGGTGGGGGTGGGGGTGGGGGTGGGCGGGATGCCACACCTTCCTGATCTGCACGACACGTTCATGCAGCAGCTGCAACTGCTGCTGCTCAGCCATCAAGGGAAAGCTCGCCGTCTCACAAACAGGCCAATGCAAAGGGCGCCATGACAACGGACAGCTCTGATCAGCGCCTGGCACACGGCCGCACCCAGGCCCAAGGGACAGACCATCAAGGATGGCTTACACGATACACTCTATGTCAAATGTGCACTACCGCGTTGGGCGCCATGTCGTGCCCTGTCACTCACTAACACCATACCCACCATGTATACCATGTGCATCATATCTCCACACGCAGCGTCATTATAGGTACAGTCATGCAACTGCCGCTGCTGTCGATGCACTGATGGGCGACTATGGAGTGCAACGTCCTTTGTGCAATCGGCACGAAAGCACAATCCAAAAACACATTAACCGCGCTGACGCCACCTACGCCGCCGATTCGTCCACAATCAAGAATTCCTCCCTTTGCTGGATGGCCCCACAATGTGAGACTCTATGAAGTTCATGTCTTTAAGACATTTCTCAAACAAAACCTCCGTCTCTGGGTGGCTCTTCCTTAGCCCAGCGGCTGCATCGTACCACACTGGCACATCCTCGTAGCTTTGGGGATGCTGTGTCCAGGGCTTTTCGTTGAAGTAGTGGTAGCACTTGGGCTGTGCACCACGTATCCACTTCCGGTGCCAGGCTAGGCAGTTGTATTCCTGCGATATGTGGGTCCAGCCACGGTTTGGGTGGTGCGCATTGAAATAAAACACAATGGACTGCTCGTCGAACCCTGAGTGGCAGCCCGGCACACCAAACGGCTGGCGAGCCGAGACAAACGCCAACAGTGATTGGAACTGGTCTGCACTGGGCTCCACGAGCACCAGGCTGCCCAGCCCCACATAGCTGCCTTTCCCGCCCTTGTCGTAGCGTAGGCTTGCATCGATGGCGCTGAATATCATTTGCTGGTCTACACTCCTCCCGTGCACCAGGCCCTGTCGCCAAATGATGACTGCATCAATACAAAGATGAAGAAAATGCCAAGTGAAAGGTTACTTATGAACTGCAAGCGGAAATTGCAATCATGGTTTGTGGGCACCCCAGCATACTGGTGTGTCATGCATTTAAGGTAATCCGCATCAGGCATGGCAACTACGATGCCAACGAGCTCACACACTCGATACCCAACGCTCATCAACATTCTCGGACCGTCAGGGATGAGAATGAAACAGCAAGTGGCCACGGGACAGCCAGACATCGAAGCGCCGACGCAGCCAGCGCGCTTGCCTTGTAGGGGTCATCATAACCGCCGCCTCCTTTGTATTCTGATGACCACGGGCTGGAGAATGTAGCAGCGGGGGCGTTGAGCGTGAACAAGTTGTCTATGTTGGTCAAGGGCAGGAGGTCTGCATCGACCAGCAACACTTTCTTGTACATGGTCAGCAACAACACATTCCACTTGGTGAAACTTTCGCTGATCCATTCCCCATAGAAGTCCCTCTGCTTCTGTGTGGTCATTTCGATGCAGTCGAATTGCACCAAGGGGCATTCGTAGATCGCATCAAACACGGTCGAAAGGGCCTGCCTTGCTTCAGGGCTGACTTCTCGTGTCACAAGGCACACAACATCAGCCCTTGCGTTCAGTTGCTTGAGCTGGTAGGCCACGACCGCAGCACCAAGGGCATATTTGTCGCCCCGCATGACAAGGACTGCATATGCATTTTCATTGCATGTCTCCTGCGGCTTCTTCAATACACCCAGCGACACCTGCATACGTTGTAACATGCTGAGACGAGGGTGCTGATGCACTGGTGCAGCCACATTGGTAACACGTTGATGCAAGGGTGCTGGTGCACTGGCGCAGCCACATTGGTGAATACTACGGGCAACCCATGTGGTTGTAAGCAAACAAGGTAGACATCCTGTAGCTGCATTCTCTGCAGGGAGTGCAAGCTGCATGGATCTGGGCAAGAAGGTTAATCTAAACTCACCATCGGAGTCTCTGTCTGGTACAGAGATCTGTATGACAATTGCAGATGGCCCGTTCTGCTGGATTCTTGCCTGCATCAGCAGACTCACTTTTCAGAAATTGTTGGCAGCCAACAAAGTTCCCTTTGCCTGTTGGATTGCCGGAATGGACATGAAAAACAGACTCAATTTCAAGGCAGGGCAGAGCCGTTGATGCACATTCAAGCGGCAGCATAGCAGAGCAACCCTCAATTTTCAGAGATTGCACACTGGTCCAAGAATCTCAAAACACCCACTACAAGAACATCGAAGGGAACACTTGCACACAAGGACATCAAAGGGAGTCAGGTCACCATATCTTCTTCAACGGCATTCAAAGTCTAGGCACCTCAGTATGCCATTTAGATCGCCACAAGGTTCCGAAAGGCTGCAAGGGCAGCGACATGCCAAGTTTCTGAACAGGGTGATCCATGAACTGCTGTTGCTAGAACGGCCATAACCAAGCCCTTGCAGGCTTGCAAATGGTGGGCTTTGTTTGTCACAGCCCATTCTTAAAAACCCCCTCCTTGGGAAACTCAAAATAAACCACCGACGTTTCAATACAGACATGGACTCCTAAAGTGTGATGACATGGACACAACAGGACAGAGGGGAGAAATGGCCAGAAAGCTGCCAGCCCCTTCAGAAACCTTCGAGCGCTGTACCCACATTCTCCTTTTCAGGTTGCTGAGAGTCTGCTGGGCTTGTTGTGCCTTTCGTGTCCAGCTAGCGCTTTGTTCCCGTTCAGCAGCCAAAGCCTCCTCCAGGCGCTTCTTCTCTCCTTCCAGCTTTGCCAGCATGTCTTCCATCTACAAGACCACCAAGTTGTTGTGACAGCATTCTGGATAGCAGCTTGGGGTCATGGATCTTGCATGAAGAGTGGCAATAAAATCAGAATGCTGCAGCATGAATGCATTGCCAGGCGCAGACATGGACTTGAAGGTCGTGGGATTGTGGGCCTGGCACCTTGCAGATGCACTTCGCTATATTTGGATGGCTCAAACAAAAGAACACACAACGATGGCAAATGAGCAGACCATTCCATCTCATGCTTGCACAGCCCTGCAATGGCTTGTACAGCAGCTTGAAATCGACACAAGAAACATACACAGCTAGGGGTGAGAGTACCTTTGCATCAAGCTGTGATTGTTTCATTTTTCTCATTGAGCGGTCGTTCTTCCGTGTGTCCAATTCAACGGCAGAAGTGGCCACAACACTGCCAGGAGGGACTGCTGTTGCTGATTCCAGGCCCGGAGTTGATGCCAGATCCCGCGCCTTCGCCTGCAGCTCATCTCGCTCCTTTTCAAGCATGGGTAGTCGCTGATTCAAATTCATCTGCAGCTTTTCAATCTCATCCTTTATTCTAGTTTCCTTGTCCACGTACTCTGCCCTTGCCTGTGCCATGAATAGGGCAAGCAAATGAGTGTGGATCAGCAACTAGTGCTCCAAAACGATTCCATGCACGGGGGACAAAAAGTTGTTGCGGTTGGCAAACAAGACGGACTCGAACAGCAGCCACTTCAGCACAAAGCAGTCACTCAAATTCCTATCTTCACAATTGGCATGTCCATAAACACCAACATCAGGAACTTAAAGACTGCCTCTTCTAGCTATGGTCTATAACCAAAAGCAGACATAGGGGCAGTGATTGGAGCTGAAGTACAATTGAGGAACCCATGCAAGCAAAAGCACAATAGCTGTAGGGCGTTTGGCACCATACCCGTTCGAGTTGACCCTCTGTTCCCTTCATGTCCATCAACATGCGATCTGCAGCATCTGCATCTTCTTTCATCCTGTTATGGACGTCTGTGACCTGACGATGCAGGCACCAAAGACAGCTAACTCAGCTCGCCACTCTGCACATGAATGTACCTGCATATTTACTCACCTATTTAGTACAGTCAACAGGAGCAATGGGAACAAGTTTGCACTAACATATAGTGCTGAGTCCGTAAAATCGATCAGCAGGTACCAACAATGGAATGCTATGCCCAGGAAATCATGCACACTAGCCATTACTGGACAATGCCATTGCACGCTTAATTATCTTACTCTGAATCAGAATGCTCTTATTCTCATATCACTTTTCTTCTTCTGGACCAGCAGCACATTGAAACTCCCAACAAGGGCATGCATTGCTTTGCATAAAGGATGCAGAAACATAAAGTCAGTCACTTGCCACATAGTCAGCTTATCAGAATATCAATCGGAACAACAGTGTTTGGGTGGCAACCGGTGGTAGAAGCGTGAAAAGACAGAGGACCAAGGAAGCACTAGGGAGACAACAGAAGGATGGCAGATATATCAATCCAGCCACCTCCCAGTTAAAAGATAATTACATCGTCGCCAATGGATGATTCTGCTGTTGGCCTGTCTACTTATGACCAGGGCATCTTGACTGCCAGGCCATGACTACCCTGACAACTCACAAGGACATCCCATGGGTCAGGTGCACCCTGGTATGAAATGTCCAGGCAGGAGAACTCACCACGTCGATGATGGCAGCTTTGCCCATCATTGATTCAACTTTAGCAATCAAATCCTCCGTTTCTGTGGACTTTTCCAAGAGGCCTCTTTCCTTCAGTCTAAGTTCTGGCAGCTTTTTGAGCCGTTCCTCCATAGCCTCAATATGTTTTTCGCAGTCTGCCATCTCCTCCTCTGCCTTTCTCAGAGTATTGACCTTTGGTTCCAGCACCATGCGCTCCTCATTCAACGTCTCCAGCCGTGCCACTTTTTCTCGCAGGGTCTCAACTCTTTCTTCCTCTTTGGGAAGCTCTGCAGCAATCCTGTCAAGACTGTGGAGGGCAGCTTTCACCTGCGCATGGAAGACAAGAATCACCTGTGCTGGCAGCCACCTCGTAAATATCTGCAGCATCTTAAAAGGTTCCGGAAGCAAGAAGACAAATGCTTGAGCTGGTGGTCATACCCACTCTATCTTGTTGTGCTGCAATTGCATGCTGCATAGCAACAGTGCGGCTACTCTGATGCAACAGAGCTCGACTTTGGGTTTTGCAACAAGCTTTCAGAGGTGCCACAGTTTGAGGTCAACAAAAGCCAAGGGAGCCATACTCTTGAGCGATGGAACGAAAATTCTGTAAAATCTGTCCCATGCAACAGTTTCTTCCGATTCTTAACCATGCCAACCAACTTGCTATGAAATTATCTGAATTTACTGCGCTCGCAGTTTTGGACCAATGCTACTTTTGGTACTCCGTAATGTGGTGCAACACTTGTCTAAGGGAAGTTGAGTAAATCTGTGACGCAATAGTACATGAGCTTCGGGTCTCATTCGGAGCAAGATTGACAGTACTGATCCACACAGTGGATGAATGGGCAGTTTACAGCATTGAACAAGTTCACTGTTCGCACTATTCCTCATAAACCAGTATTACACTACTGAAGCAATCACTGCCTGCGATTCCTACATGAAATCCAAATGAAATCCAAATGGGACTGTTCTGCACTGCGACCAACATATACGGCCCCATGCTCACTAATGATCGTTGGCCACTTGTTAGTGCTTCTCCTGCAATCCAATGATGTGCCACCTTGGCTATGCAGGAAAGATTCTCAAACCCAAGGGCACAGTGCATACCCCGGTGGGATGTCTCTGCTGTACATGTATGTCATTGCCATTGCCAACACCCTACCTCATCCTGTTGTTCCGACTCATTGTCACTTGAATCTGCATGCTCATCTTGTCTCTCTTGTTCCCCGTTTATAGAAGGCACACCCTCATGAGATGCTGCAAAATTCTCTGCCTTCAACTTTTCAAGCCGCAGTGCTTCCTTTAAACCTGCCAACTGGCGCTGCAGGTCCCAGAATTTCCCCAAGGCGAACGCTACCATCACCGTAGCCACGCACAGCAGCCATGCAGCTGTCCCTCTGCGCGACTGCAAAAGGCGAATGCAGGCTGTTCCGAGCTTCTCCTCGTTTATCAACTGCATAATCAACCCGAATGTGTGCCTTGCATAAACCTCCGTCGAGCAAATTATAAGAATATTACTTTTTGATCACTGCCCTTTCAACTGTTCAACGCTGCTGGACATGTTGACACATCTTCAATCCAAACTAGTATATGGTATTGCACAATAATGCATGATAACTTGTGCCCATTCCCAACCAAATAGTTCTACTGAAGCGAATTTGTCTATGCAATGAAAAAGCCTGCCAGCATATTGCCACAGCAACTGGGCAATTTGTGAGTCCACTTGCACATTGTACAAGTGGTGAGCCTTGAGTTGAAAGAGTTAATTACTCCAACAAGATTCGACAGCAGATGTGTGGTTGCTTCTACATAGGACATTCTGGACCAAGTAAACGCAGCAAGCCCAAACTATGGGTTGCATTTCTATG
This sequence comes from Ostreobium quekettii, assembly GCA_905146915.1. Classification (NCBI taxonomy): domain Eukaryota; kingdom Viridiplantae; phylum Chlorophyta; class Ulvophyceae; order Bryopsidales; family Ostreobiaceae; genus Ostreobium; species Ostreobium quekettii. The sequence continues at coordinate 68,379 of CAJHUC010001109.1, forward strand.
GTGGCGACGATTTCCATCTCCAACAAGATGTTCAGGGAGCGAGAGAAATGCCTGACAGTTTGCAGCAGCAGAGCACCGGTTCTCCCCAGTGCACTTCTTAAAGAAACTGTTGGCTGGGCATGTTGGTTTGTTTCAATGCAGCGTCAAACAGCAACGACAGGTCCTGGGGACCTGCATTGCCATTATGCCAATAATCAAGACCTACAATCTCACTACCGAGTGTCTGTGTTGTGATACCCCATGGTGTACCTCCTGCGCTGTGCACAGGCATACCTGCAAATTGCAGGGCAAAACTTTGTGCAACACCAGGTATTCTTTGTCTTTTTCACGCCAGTTGTAAATTTTGGGACTGTCGACTGCATGCACATCTTGTTTGATTGTAGGAACCCCAATGATAGCCGGTATCATCAGTGACAACAATGCAAACGTCAATGGTACATTGTACCAATTTCTCCCACTGCCAAACATTCCTTTCTGACACGCGTTGCGATATTTGGAATAACAACACAGAGAACTGTATAACACAGGCACAAACACCTGCTAAAATTTAGGAATAGGAATTCTCTAAGATTACATTGGTGGCACACCAAGGAAGACAAACCTCTTGCAATGGTCTGCTTGTTTCTGCACACAACTGGTGTGACGAAGGGCATGTCAAATGATGGAATGGATGTGTGCTGATGAGTGCTGCGAAACTAGGCCAGCACACATGATTCAGAGATGAAGAGAACGATGTTTCAATGAAGTTGGAAACGGTGCATGGATGGCATGCATATACCCCACGTTGTTGTCTCTCAAGTGGTTTGTGCACCAACTTCCCATTTCCCCAAAACGAGAATTTGCCAAGCATATTGTTTACTCAGTTGCGCACATGATACAGTGTCAGTTTCTTTAATCGCACAACAAATCAAAACTACAACACACAATGGGCCGCACCAGTCTCACCCCTGGTTTAATGCGTGCCGTCCATCCTGCTACTATTAGTACCACTCGTACCATTCACTACTTTCTTGTGTGCTGGCTGTGGAATGACATGGGTCATCTTGCAGCAGGTATCTGTCCTTGTAGATGGGAATTCATTGTTAGTATAATTTGTACTATGTTCCTATATCTGCTGAATGCACTTAAGCACTCCGAATCCACCACCCTCCTATCGACTGTAACAAGGATCCTTTTCCACCTTTGGCGTAGTATGGTCCTACAAAGGAGAGTGAAACACGTGATAAATGTCTGATCTTGGACCACAAGAGTCCATCACTCGAATGCGTCAGGCCACAAATAGAAACAGGGCCTATCACCTGCACCTTGCCACACATTGTTCCCAGCATACACCATGGGACCAGTCTTCCCAGGGCCACAGGAAAAAAAACACTGGTTTGGGGGTACACTATTGTGTTGTGTCTATCAACAGCCATCATCAGACCTGAACAAGGGCTTTGCTTTATTGTGTGTTGACGAATACAAACACAGGGGCACTCGGCAAGGAGCAATCTAAAGCAGCATACAAATCACAGGCCAACAATCTATGGATTGTAGCAATCAGTCAACGGGCAGTGAACTCCTCTCCACCCCTCCGACATCGTGCTGCAGAAGTGACGTCATGGGCGGAGAACAGCTGCCCTGCTACGCACAGCGATTGCTCTAAAGGGATGTTTTCAAGGGCCGCTGTCATATTGTCAGGAGATTTCACAGTCAACTATTGACTATGCTGTGGAGATGATGGCCCTCCAGTGTGTTGAAATAGCAGAACTGGAGCTTCCGATTGGGAAGCAAACAATATTGTCCACTGTGCCAGAACAGGCCCACTGTGAATCCATGCAACCAACCGTCATTTGAACTATCTTCCCTGGAATGCTAATGTGATGCAGTGCTTTGCAATTGAAGCAAGAATTTCACGAACCTGCTGCTTCAAAGACCTGGCGCAGTCTTCCCAGATGGGCTCCTCCATACGCAGGTCATTGGCGTGCTGCCGTTGGTCCACTGAAGCATATCCACACCCTTCATTACTCAGCAGATTGTCCTCAGGACGTGCAGATTCATACATTTCTCCGACGTCATATGGGTCCCAGTCACAAGAGGGGCCCTTTCGCTCATCGCCTGTAGCAGTTTCTCCCAGTTTTGCGTTTGCATCGGTGGCCATCTCGGTATCTGGTAAGGGGGCAGTTTCAGGGGCAGGTACTAGCAATGCTTTCCCCTGGGTGTCAGCCAGGACCTTCTGCGTGTCCCGCACCCACAGGTAGAGCACGCCCGCAGCAGCTGTGGAAGCTGCGATGACCAGCAAGCCCAGTGCAAATGCGCACCACCAAGTGACTATGGCCGAGGTCTGCTTGTTGGTGTACCACTCAGCAAACTCCCGGGACATCGTTAGCCTGTACACGACACAGCAGGAAGAACAACGAACAAGCGTAACTTGTTATGGAATGTACATGTCAGGTCTTGATAATGCACTACCTCGTTGCCTATTGGGAAGTGAAGGGCGGCATTACATGATACACAAATGTGTCCACTGCAAGCACACCAGAACGATTGTGCCAGTCAAGGCAGTCGTCCCTCACTGTTGAGTTCAGATCATCTGACAGCATCAGTATTACCATGGTCGACAATGTCCTCAAGATGCTTGGCAACAGGAACACCCCAAATCGTCAGCATAAAGAGTTTTCAGCGAGACCAGGTACTTGCAGCAAGGCATGCTTCAACGACGACGTTGCAGTTGGAATGGCTGCTACGCTCAGTCTCAGTTCAATATGAAACATGAAGCTGCATAGCATAACTAACCATTTGCTGTCACTCCGCAAACTGCACAAGTGGAGTTGATAAATATTGTATAATAATAACATATATAATATGATAATAATATATAAGATGAAGGTTCCATGGAATGTAGCAAAAGTCGGGCTCAATTGGGGAAATGAACATGGCCCTTATAGCAACATGCCATGGGCCGTGCCCTGATTCTCCAGACTTTCTACAAGGCTGATTCTCAAGCATCCAAAGACAGTAATTTGGATGGATGCGATTGTTTTCCACCATGGGAGAGCTTGCATTGGACTGGCTTTCTTGTGTACTGATGTGCACATGGCCATGTTACTCAGATAGTCAGGTTTGGGGCTGACAAAAATCTAAGGCCAAGATGTGCCTATGCACGAGATTGTGTTGTCTGATCCACTGGTGCGTCAAGTACTTAACGCAACGCTGTTCCTGCCCTGCCGGGACCAGCATGCAAGGATAGTGCCAATGCTAGTAGTTAGCACAGTACCAGAGCCCTTCACCATGGCCACGACATCAACAGCCGCCGCAAGGCGCTGCCGTTGTGGACAGGGTCGCACTCGGTGGCTTTTGGACGCACAGCTATCCGTGCAAGTTTCCTACTCAGGAGTCTCGCCCAAATGCACCGCACAGGCTACTTTGCAAGACATGGCAAGACACCCTTCCGCCGGCTTGATTCGACCGACCGGGAAAACACCAAAGCGGCCAGCCGCGTCCCTCCCCGGCGCCTCGCCGCCACATTTCACCGCGCAGCGGCCGCGAAAGACTTCCCAGTTTCAATCCCCACGCCTCACTTGTGCACCTCCCGCCGTGTGGCCTGCAGGCATCGGTCCCTGGCCTGCTGGCGCGTCAGGCAGCCGCCGCAGAAGGCCCCGGCGCGGAACTCCAGCGGGGCCTCCCTCATCGCGCCCGCCCCGGATCCGCCGCCGCAGGCTACCCCGCCTCCCTCCCGCGGCGCCGCGCCACTGCCCCTCCGAACCCACCGCAGTCAACGGAATGCCGCCCTGCTGCAGCATCCCGTCAAAACGGGTCAGATCCACGCCGCCCGATCGGCTTCTAATAAAGGCGACCCTGGCCCAGGCCAGCAGCGCCTCCGCCTGGCCCTCGCGCCTCGCCCAAACCCATGGCCCGCCTGCGCAGTGGCGCAAGCCATCCCAACCCAATCTACGCCAACCGCGAACAGCCCGACCCCACAGTTCAGTCCTCCCTCCCCCTTGAACAACACCTCCAGCCCCAAATTGCTTCCCCAGTTGTGGTGCAAATGGCGTGCAAGTTCGGTCCGCCGTGCCCCGTCAGCCGACCTTCACTGCGCGGCCCTGGCCACAGCGGCGCGACAGCCTGCGACGCCGCGAAGCGTCGGATGGTTCGCTCGGCCACGGGATGGGGATGCGGGAGCGGGCACCCGGCGGGCCGGCGGCCGCGCACGGTGGCTGGCAGCGCGCCGGGGTTGCTCGCGGCGGGCGTGGGCGGAGCACCATCGGAGGCCGGATGAGGGCGGAAAGGGAACAAGTGATGTGAAGGACGGCGTGGGGATGGCTGGGATTGATTGGGGCGGAGGCAATTGCGGGACCGGCGCAGGGTCGCGTCAGTGTCCACCCGTCCGGCCGCGATCGGCCGCGGGGGGTTTGGACTTACCCCTTCCCTTGCCCAACGTGGTTAGGGTTTAGGGTTTAGGGTTTGGAAGGGATGGGGCGCATCCCATCAGACAGTACCCGGTTCGATGCTCGATCCTGCCGTCTGCTTTGCCGTCCGCACTGAAACGGCAGGAGGGCGTCCGCAGCGTGGCCACAGGACGACGCCTTGCTGCGGACTCTGCAAGGCGGGCGTCATGCCACAAAAAGGAAAAAGCTTGGAGTATTATTGGATGGATGTGTGCGTTGCGGCGTGCACAAAGTTTGTAATGCAAATGCTGCCTCTCAATCAAATGTTTCTGACTTTCTGGGAGGAGGATGTACAATTTGCGCCATAGTGTGGCACAAATGGTTGAGGCGCTGAATTCGCTGTGATCGTTTCTGTCCCTAGAATTTTCGGTCCAAGACACATCACACCCCGCGGAATCACAATCCATTTTCTGGTGCTGGCCTCCACCTTCGCTGCCATCGTGAGGCCCACGTGCCCAGCGGTGGAGCAGTTTGAGCAGAGTACTCCAGCGATCAGAAATTTTGTTGGGTAGAGAAATCTGCCAAAGGAGAATAATGGCAGTGGGAAGTACTCGCACTAAAAGTTTCGCGCAATCGCTTGAGTTGAAAAAAGGCGAAAATGGGGCAGGATGAATCAGCGACGGTAGCAAATCAAATAAGGGGGGGACTCTTGCACCCTGTCCCCAAGATCAAAGGCGCTTACACGTGAAAACCAATCATGAAACGTCGCTGTCACGGAGATGCACAGGATAGAGAATCTGTATCGCAAGGTTTAGTATCTATCAGAGACTGGACCTTGGTACAAACAGGTGCCCATATGCGACTGGATCCTAAAAGCTCAAAATCCCTGACACAATGGCCTATCGACGATGTTGCGACAGGCTTGAGGACAAAATGACCGACAACTGTTTGTTTGCATACAGGCTTGTCACGCATGTTGGACCTCATCCAGAACACGCAATACTGCACGTATTCATTGTCCTATTATCACATGCAATCATATCCACACAATGCCTCTGTTCCAAAAGTCGTGTCCGAATCCAAATCTTGATGTAACGTGCAAGATCAACTCAATCAATCAATCTATCAACAGACTCGAATTCCCTGGTTGATTTGAGGTTGATCTGCATCCTGATTATATTAGTCATCGCCATAAAACACGACATTCATAGCCTCATCAAGATTGCCCCTGTCCAGTTCCATGCAAGAACTCAATTCCTTGCATTGTTGCTGATGGGGTGCTGGTTTGCGAAT
>CAJHUC010001110.1:0-14906 GCA_905146915.1 Ostreobium quekettii
AATTCCAACGACAACATCTGCAAATACCCGGACAAGCAAAGCACTTGCACCTTGGAGGGAATGATGGGCGAAGGACAACACAAGCACTGCAGGTTCAATGTTCCATGATAATCATTCCAAAGAGCATAAGCGACTGAGGGAAGATACATGCCAGATCGCTGCAGCATTGATGCCTTGGGAAGCACCTTCATACCTTGTCATATATTCTGTTCCACAATCTTGGGACAGAACAAAACACTGTTGGTTTTAGGGTAGCAATGTCGTCCAGTAGCTCAGTCACCTCACCATGGTAGAAGCCAATGGACATGCCTCTGAATGTCGAGATGATCAGGTTCACACGCTCATAGATGTGGGCAAGAGTAAGGTAAGATATGTGGCGGTGTCCTGGCCCGGATCCAGTATCAACAACACCAACTGTGGCCGCTGCATTGGCGATAAGGTTTCCATGTGTCAACATTGCGCCTGCAGAGCAGAGCCACACACTGTGGTCATTCAACATACTTGCACAAACCCTAGGTAGGACCTCCACTGGATGATGAGTCAACGCAACAATCCTAGAGCATGTTTTAGCTTGCATTCTGTCCGAAGCCGTGGAGTACATGCGTGTTTGTGTCAACACAGGTTGGCAGAAATACCTCTTGCACTCTCTGAAAATAAAGGAACTGTTCCTTTGAACTGTAAAAGGAAATGCAGTTCACAACCATGAGTCATCCATCGGAAGAGAAATGTCAACTCCACGATACCTCCCATGCACCTGCAGTACCCCATAGGCACTGCACTTAAAACCTGCCAGGAGGGGTGCAGGATGCAACAAGCATCGCATTCCCACGCAACTCCCTCAAGTAATGCCCACAAGCTGCAGCTGTACCATGCACCTTTAGGCACACCAGTTGTCCCACTGGTGTAGGAAATGGTTGCCAAGTCTGATGATGAAGGTGGGATGTGTGGCCGCAGGTTTTCCCTTCCAAGACTCTCAACTTGTGCCAGGGTGAGGATGCGGCAGGAGCTGCCAGGTGGGGCTCTGGGCAGCTGCCCCTCATCCAGGCCCCAAACCACCTGACAGTCAATGACAACAGATCTCACTGCTGAAATATGGCAGCCAACGTTCACACACAATGAAGCCATGGTGCTTTCCCAACGCCTCCCAGTGGCGATTGCCATGAAGAAAACTGCTCCTACGCTGCGCACAGTTCTTGATACAACGAAAACCCCATGATAATGGACAGCAATGCAACCTGATTTGTATACACTGCAAAGCAGGAAGCTGAATAATGGTGCATTCAAGTCACGAAAGACGTCCAGCCCGATGTCCAGACGTCCAGACGTCCCATGTTCCAAGGGAGTTGCACTTGGCAGATTTGTACTTTCCACGATGGACACGTATTAGCAACAGCTTCTCCCCTGGTTTCAATACAAATTGGACTGTGGATAAATTGCCCGGTAGCTGGACACAAGCAATACACTATTCCACTTACCAGCAGGTTGATCTCTGGGCAATCAGGAAGGCACTGCAGCATGTTGTTAAGCACCGCAGCAGAGCAGCCAACACATCTGACCTCCGCGTGAGTGGATATGTATTTCACAGCATCTGGCCCCAGAGTATCGTAAAGAGGGACAGGCACCATTGAATAAGCATGGGCGGCACTGTCCAAGAGGACCCACTCTGCAGAGACACCAAGAGCAACAGTTCAACAGGGAACAAGGCCACAAGCAAATGCAGTACATTGATGCACTGCAGTCAAGAGGGGACGGTGATGGGGAGTGCACCTTTGCAGTTCGTCGAGTATATTCCCACAGTCGACTGTGGCCCAAGTCCCAGTGCGCACAAACCAGAACCAATGGCAGTTCGGGCCTCGCCAGCCTGCAAAATTAACAGCAGCATTTGGGGCTCAGGAGGTGAGCCATGCAGAGTCCAGACAGCACAAAACCAACTTGGACACCAAATCGGGCAGGCATGGCTTTGTAAGCAGGATCCTTACCATGGCACTGCATTCACTATTCACTGACACAACTATTCGCAAGTAAGGCCGCACATGAGGAATCAATGGCAACAGTCTCCCTTTCAACCTGGCCCAAAACTGCAAAAAACGCAAGGCCATTCACAAAGAAAGAGATCCAGGACATTGGTTTCGAATGCAACTAAGCTGGCAGAAAAGCGATTTGCAACAACATGGTGGGGTGCTGTTGGCTCCAAGAGCAACTTGCAACACGTATTTGCCAAAATTGACAATTGCCACGTAACATAAATCAGACCTGGTGCACAGTTCGACTGAAAGCAGACGTGTAAGTGCTTAATCTGAGCAGGAGTTCCACTGTCCAACTGACTGCATGTGCAGTGTTCAGCAATAAAACTGCTTGATCCACTACCCAGCTGCCAGCATGTACCTCTTCTCAACACAATCATCCTACAGAAAGCCCAATCTGGTTCTCTCACACTAACAAATGCTTTCCTGAATTAGCTGGCAAATTGCCATTGCTTTTCACAATTTTAACAGTGGCAGGATTTCATACTGCGTATGTCCGATCCATTGCTTTGTATGTGATGAAAATGCACGTGGGATGGAACTGGCCAGTTCTTGACCTGCAGGTGCAGGCCATTGCCATTCAGACGATTTGCTCAATGTGGTAATCTCTTCATTCATGCTGCCCAAGCTTTGCACCAAGCCACCCGTACTTGAATAACGATCCCCTCTACTAACAGCCCATTGCATGTACGGCCCACATCTGGGTCAGCACAGCACCATTTGAACATCCTCTGCACCCCCGAACACACCATACCTCAGCATACGTCATCCATTTGTAGCCCCCATAACCTCCCTTGGCCAGTTTCTCACGTGTTCCCAAGTACGGCAACTGAAACACAATGACAAGGACATCAACATAAATTGTGATCAGATATCAGCGGGGAGAGTGTTGTCCCTGCTGATGAACTCAAAACATGAAAACAATGTGGAAGAAACGATGGCGATCATCGAACTAAAGGTACAAGGGCAGTGCTTGTCATATTTCTGCAATATAATCAGGCAAATTGCTCAGCACAGATTTACAGCAAATGACTGTACCGATGGAAATCGCGAGATGGTAGTCTCTAGATTGTCATACAGGCTGCAGATGTGGTCATCAGGTGACGGAAATCTCGCCACGAGCTTCTCTGGGGAGACTGACGACCTTTGCAGCACAAGCCACACGACACCTTCCACAGCAGTCCAGAAGGGATTGCCAACAACACATTCTCTTCTGAGATAATCCTCTTCACCCACAGCAGCCGGTGAACAGATGAACGCTGCCTAGATCATTGTCCAATCAATCAATCCGAGGAGAGACACAGCTCGAGCAGAAGACGCTGTGCTTCACAAGTCAGGAACAGGCAGCGCACTCTGCCCTTTCCGCCCGGCATCGCAATATCACCGCTTGCCTGCAAACTTCCCAAGGACCGTCATGGGTAAGCTTCTCTGGCAGGAAGACACCATGTGTTATTTCGACATTTTCGGGGAGCGTTGCCGATGCGCCACGCAGATCTATGCTGCCGCTGTCCTCTTTGCGTTCTTGCGGGCGCACATGGCCCTGAAGCACGGCAAGCCTCCTGCCAGCACGACCATCCATCGCAATCCTCTCCCCTCCTGCAACCCAGTCTATCGTTTCTTCCCGCGCTCACGGGCAGTATTGCTGCTGATTTGCGTGCGCAGCGGCTAGCATGGCCTCAAGGTCTCCTCCTCCGCCGCGCGCTCCAAGAAGGCGCTCCAATGGGATCGTTCTGTCGATGGAATCCGTATACCAAAGCCAGGGCTTCCTTACGCATCGAATTTGCTAATTGACCAGTCCGGATGGAACTGTGGTTGCCTGTACCTTCAGAACGGTCGAACCAGTGCCGGTGCACCAACGACGCGGAGTCGCACACAATCAATCCCGTTGCAGGCGATTTTACCTCCACGACCCCCCCATTTTATCCATTGTGACGTTACTGTAGTTATAGCACCACTGTGTGTACTACACGCACATACACACAGGAAGGCGCCCTTTCGGTGGATTTGGAAAGGAAATTTCTGCCCTTGACGATGTTGATCCTGGGCTGCTGGGTTCCTGAACAAACAATAGTTGCTTTGCTTTGCAGCTTGTCATGCGCCCGACATAGCCTTCGTTGCTACTGCTCTACTGTACTCAATGCATGGTTGTTACACCTCGACAAATGCACACATACTTAAGAATTATCCTTGTCTCTCTTTCACAATTATCCAGGCCACAATACCAACATTCAGAGGCAGATGGGCGTAAAACAAAGAAAACAAAGATTACATGTCCACACACCTAACAGTCAATGTTGCAAAAGATCGTTACCTGTGCAGCTCAACCCGTAGGCATGTTCGGCAACCTGCCGAAAGAGGCATGGTTGACAGGGACAAGCTGCACGTTTTGGAGTACTCGTGATATCTTGTGAGATTTTGGTCAGGATGGGTAGGCTCGGGATATCACAACTGCTTCAGCGTCCCAACGGAATGATCCCGCATTTCGTTGGCACAAATATACAGATTACAACACTTGCACAAATTCTGGGAGAATCGGAGTTGTCTTGACATGTCCCTAGGGCTATTGTTCAAAACTGTCACCCTATTTGGGGTGGAAGAAGTACCTTGCACCCCACCAAACACCGTTCCCATACTGACAACACTTGTCATAATGGAAGCCATCTCAGTTTGATAACGAATTCCTGTACTCGTGCAGAGTGAATTCGTGAAAGAATGCATAGAACAGGAACTACGCCCCAGTATGTCCTATTGATGTTACAGGAAACACAATAGCAACTCTCAATATGCAGCTATGCAAGAAATATGTCAGTATGGCTCCTTGTCCGCAATGCTCCCCATCCCACTCCCTATCCCGCATCAACTAGTCCCATGTCATCCACCCTGTTCCTCAGTGCCCATCTCAGTTCCCCATTAACAGAAATTCACGTGCCATCCTCATCACATCCCCCCTTCTTCTGTAGTACTCACCCAGACGATTCTGGGAGTACTCAAGATAGTCGAAGTCGATGGGAGAGAAGCCAGCCTGAAGTATAGCCCACACTCCCCAGAAGATATGTGACGCCAACGAAAAGAGGTCGGCTTCTGCAACAAGTCGTTCCACTTCCTCATCAGTCGGTGGTACCTACAGAGCGTAGATGAATTCGGTTGCAACAGGCCAGGTGACATGCGTTGCACAGAAGGCCTCCAAGCAAGGAATGAATGCCAACAATATCCTTGTTGCAGTCTCCAACATGAAGAAACTCCCAGCAGCACTCACGAAAAGAAGGCACGTCGTGGCCTGGCTGCAACAGGGCCAAATTGCCGTACAGACAATCTGTTGCTGTGATACATCAAGGAGTGCAACGACACCAAAGTCTGGTGCAGTTATCCAGTCGGCAACAAGCGATTCTGATGAATGCCAAGGCGGCCAGGGAATACGAAATTGCCAGCAGCCACCTCTGGGGCCCCCTCAACGCTGCTGTGCAAGGCACAAGAAACTGTGATGTCTGTTGACCATCCGTCCTCAACTATTGCCTCTATGAATCTGCCTCTGATTTCCAAAACAACTTGCCAAAAACAACCTCTAAGCAACATGCTGGTCACAGGAGCAAGGCCGATTGAGCGCATAGACCAAACTGAAACGCCAATTAGCACAGGTCGTCAGTGCCCACCTCTGTGCCGTGCTGCAGATACGCTGCCACAAAGCGTCTTTGTTGGTCATGATTTGGATATCTCGACCAGTCACACTCGAAGCCCGCATACTCATTGAAATGGTTCCCGAAGTCAAATCCCCGAAACGAATAGCAACCATACTCGAAGTCAATGAAAGTCATCGTCCCCTTCTCGTTGTCGAATCCACCAGACCCAGGATCTCTCAGCAACAAAATATTGCCTGAAATGAGCAACACAAGGGTGCTTGGGTGGTAACTGCAGCCAGTGGAACACAGACAGCAGAAGCACAAATCACATTCCCCACGGGTGCTCAGGAAACTGGAGTCAGAAACATGGACAGGCATCCATTTCCTTCCGTAGCTTTGCATTCATGTTGGGGGAAGGCATTAGGTGTAAGGATAAGCGTCCCAAGTCTGCGGGGCCTTATATCATTTGCAAGAATCTTGTGTGTTAATGGCAGCATCGTTTAAGAATGTCGCTGGAATAACAGTACTGAGCATTCCAGCAACAGCTACCAGAATTGTCAACATGGATTAGATTCTTTCAGGTGCTTGGCGTCTCATACTCGATGGCATGGAACCATGCCATACATAGCCTCCTGACTTTCTTCACCTGCCAGAAGGTCATTGTGGGTGAACACGACTGGCGAGCGGCTGTCCACGCACATCTGCTCCAGTTCATCCAACTCAGCTGCTATCCTGTCTAGATGGAGGCCCTCAAACCTCTTCTGATCCTCAGCCTTGGTGAAGCTGATACTGTTGGCAACACTAATGAATTTCCTCACGAGAGGAAACAATTGTGGCACCCTTGGTATATCAACCTCAGTAGAATGGAATTCATGGAGCTTGCAAGCAATGCGGGCTGACAGCACAGGATGCGCAAGTTCCTCAGGCTCCAGGGTGTGGCAATCCAGGAATGCCTCAATCCTGCCGTTTGAAAATTCAGCCAGCACCTGTTCAACACACCCCCAAACCCATGTGAGACACCGCCATGCACAACAACGACATCACATCTGCCTTTGACCTCAGCACCATCAATCCCTGCAAATCATATCTCTATTCATTCCAGAGGAAGCAAAATCTGCCGGCAGGTACCCCAACCATTGCACAACGGCTCAACTGTGGGCTCAACACTTGGCAAAAACGCCAGAAGCATGAAATACCAGCAGAAATCATTAGGCCTCAATTACAACAATTTGAAACAACATAAAGATAATTTGAACACATTAACTTTCCAGGCAAAGTCAGCCAACATTGCCTCTGTGTTCCCGTTTGCACCATGCCTGGTGCCATCCTTTCATCCAAGGACATATCCCTTTGCTGGGCTCACCCCTACCTGTGCACCAAAACCAAGTGGGGCAAGAGCTTTTATGCATTTGGCTTCTGTGCCACGATCTATGAACTTCTCTGTGTTGTTGCCAAAAACGCGGACAACAACCGGAGACAACCCTGAGGACTGCGGTGCTTCCACTTTCAGCAGCACATTGGTCACACCGCCAGACACCTCAGTTACCTGTCATACAAAAGACAGCATGCCATAGCATGGTGAATATAACAAGCACATGAGAGCAAAGATATGCCGTGGAGTGCACTGCAGCACAAGGCCATGTTGCGCAGAACAAATTTCTGAATTCGATTGCCCAACCAACGTTTGAATGCTTGAATGCCGAGAATATTGTCACTTCTTCTCTTGAAGGCGTTGGCCACAGATTGTCAATCTTTGGAAACTCGTGATAAGGGCAGATTGCATATACGCACAACTGGAGCGTGTGATTGTAACAGTTGGACTTGACCATTGTTGTGGCGAAATTGCGCGTGTTGAGACAACACGCCACACTTCCGTTGATTGCATTTGTCCCAAGGCGATGGCAAACCAAGCTCTGCACATTGCAGGCGATGACACGCACACAGATATCCAAACAATGTTTGTCCTTTGCATGCATCGTGCTTCTGTCCTTTTGTTGCAAAAAGGCATTTGCGAACCCGTTCTTGCATATGATCGCCATTGTCTGCATAAAAAGATCAGATTGTCAATTGCAAGACACAGAGACAGATGCGGCATTCAACATCACCAGCCTGGGTGTTTCCTTCCGAGGCATTCCACAAGCCATCTGGTGGTTCCATTTGCAGCTAAGCATACTTGACAAGCATCCCACCCGTTCCCACAGGTACGCACGTAGATTGTCCCTGTTTGGACCAAGCCACAGGCCAACCGGCAGTGTTCGCTACACTACCGTCCCTTGGTTTGGTGGGGAATGGACACAGAGAAACCACTGTGGGGACCCGCTTTCGTTTTCTAACAGCACCCGGCATCGCCTGGCAGGCAAAAAGGCGGCGCTTTGGACACCTGGACACCTGCAACGAACTATTTTCTGGACTCTCGGCGGTCGACCCGCCGAACGTTTTCAGTACAGGAGCAGCCACCTCCAGGACAGCACGACGTCGCTAACAGATTCCTGCCGATTCACCGCCGCCGATGCTGTGGGGGAACAACTTGGAGCAGGCACGCGTGGTGGACGCGCGATCAGCATGGGCGGTGCTGTTCACGACTGCGCACCTCCAGGTCACCGTCTTTCAGCCCACGCCAGCTCTCGAACGCCAGTCGGCACACCTCCCGGCAATCCTGCTGCTTGCAGTGCTCGCGTACGGCAAAGGGCAGAGCCTGCACACCTGCCTGGGCGCTGTCCTCCATGCCGCGGCCTGCGATGCGGGCACCCCTCTCATGCAATATGTACGTGCTGGTGTGAAAATCTGAATGGGCGAGCTTCGAAAGAACTGAATTGAGTGTGATTCATCACAGCTCGTCACACTTTAAGTTTGGCTGTACGATGCTGATCAAAGCAGAATAGATCTTAATAAGTATTGTACATTTTGGGGGGAGTACAGCTCGCGGACTGCAGGTTTGCGGTTTCTGCAGAGGGCGAAGATCGCGGGCCAAACATCACTACATCACTAGGAAAAAACAGTCCAGATGACACAATCCTGACACGGTCTGTTCAAAATCCAACTGTGTACTTTCGGCAAATGTGCTCTCAAAACTACACAGTTAGTACACGCATCGACACAGTTTCAAGCGTGTACCCTCAAACAACTGTGTAGACTACACGGTTTTCTAGGATACACGGTTAAAACTGTGTCAATGTGTGCACTAACTGTGTAGTATTGGGACCAAATTTGCTGAAAGTACACAGTTGGATTTTGAGCAGGCTGTGTCAGGACCATATCAACTGGCCCATTTTTTTCTGGTGTATGTAGAGCACAGCAAAATATAGAGGCCCATCGAAACAGCAGTGCAATGCTGGGCACCACCTGCACGGCAGGCCATGGCGTTATCTGCTTCTCCACTGGTAGTCAATGCAATCCAATGTAGCGGATGATGCCTGTTCATGGGATGAACGCTAAGTCAGCAAATTTCTGTTCCAGGAGACGTGGATGGGGCCGACGGTGGGCCAAGCATTCTTTGGAGACCGCTAGCATGATATGTTTTTCACTTTCAATTTTTCCAACATCAAAGCACTTTCGAAAGTTTTACTACACCAAGCAATGCACTGAAGAATATCCTTTGGATGTCTCACTGAGCCACTGCCGTCAATAATACTGCGCAATGATATATATTGTTCATCGCATTGTTGCTTGTTCCACACGGGAAGGCGCCCAGTGGGAGAATATAGTCGCCACAAATTGCAAGTGACCAACGCTGCGTTTCCGCAACTGTTATGGTGAGAAGAGCATGGCTGGGAAGCCCTGGATCAATGCATCTGTTAGTAGATATTTCCAGCCAAATCTTGCCTGCGGACTGTGGTGAACTGCGCTCACTGAACGCAATTAGAGTATTCAAAACATTGTGAATAAGAACCCAGACGACAGGACACCTTTCAAAACCAAAGGGAGAGACATGCACACATGCATTGTACGCTTGTTTGTTTGTTTGTTTGTTTCTTCCTTACATGGATGCATCGACATGACGTCACGGCATCGATCAATGTAGCGTACCATCCTGTGGGCGAGGGGCACGTCCAGGCCCAATTCTATATCCGAAAGCACGCCTCTAATGGCGGCCACAGCTGCCACCGAACCCCAGGAAACTCCCCCACAAAAACAAGAGAAAATATCTGCAAGCCAAAAATCAGAGTGATAGGCTATTCCTCGTTCACCGCTATTGCGCAAATGCGGTCACTCGCTGAGCTCAGAAAAGCTCCCAATCGGATGCATTGTACGCTTCTGATGAATGATCCTGAAGCAGAGCGCTAGGAAGTCTAAGTGCACTGCATGTATTGTCAGTGGTGATGTCCAGGCTTAAAAAAAACTTACGTTGTAAAAACTGATCGTATTTACGTTTTTACACGTAAAAATGAGAAAAATACGTAAATACAACGTAAAAATTTCCCGGTGTACCTAAGGATAGTACATACAGATTTACGGAGCCTGGAGAGTGGCATCCAGACGTCCTGGAAGGGGATGAAAACGAGTCTTTGTTAAACGCTATTATCGCCCTTGCCAAGGGCGAGGCGGACATTGTGTTGCGGGTGCTGGAGATGGCGGAGGTCTGATCATTGTACGCAACTTTCATAATGTAACCTGGGTGTGCCAGGGAACCGCAAACACGTAAAAATGACCGTAGAAATAGGCGCTTCTGCAAATTTACGTTTTTATGCGTAAAAACGTAAAAGTAAAAAGGTAAACGTAAATATAAAAACCAATCCTATTCATGCCGATGAGTGTGAGAGTGGCATGGAGTCTTCTCCACAGGCCATATCTTAAACTATATATTGTGCGCCAGACAATGTATAATGTGCATGGAATGGAACATTTTGCACGCATGAAACGTAGTACAGTTAGAGAATATCGGTATTTCGGTACTTGGACGGTTGTCTCGTGTTGAAATTCACCCATCATGATGACCGGTAGACTCTCTGGACGTGTGCCGCAGTGGGAGATGAAAAGATGTGAGGGATCTGCATGCTAATCCAACCCCTGTGATGGCCCAATAACCATTCCACATTGCGATGGTCGCCATGGGAACCACGCATAATCCTCTCCCGTACTCGTGGGCATCTGATCTACGCTGACTGCCTCAGATCCACTTGGTTTGGGAGCGCACTGAACGATCAAGACGTCGCCCCTTGCGCGGACTGGCTCCTCACGAAACACTGCTTGTCACGGCGACGATCGCCGCCAAAAATAGCAATAGCAGCAGAAGGGCGTTTTAAACGAGCAGCGGATGACCAACCGCTGGCCAACGCGCGCAAATGTCCTTGTAGAAAGGCTTGAAGCTGCCGTCCAGAGCTCCACAATCAATCGCAGCAGCTCCTCAAAGGTCGATGAAGTCAAAAACGCCGGTTAGGTCCACGGGTCAGGTCAGCCCCGTTCACAATACGGCAGCGCATGACGTAGCAGGGCTTCTTCCCGCCTTGGCACGGCTGTGCAGCGAGGGTAGTCGGCCAATTTTGACTGGCAGCAAGACTGCACTCGAGGTGTTGGTCGTGAACCGCAAGAAAACGGCTCAAGAACGGCCCAGAGCGGCCGCGACCTTCGAAAAGATCAAGCGCTATTGCGCTCAGGCCATGGCGCATGTGGCGCGCATGGCCAGGGGACTCAGGCAACCAGGCCGCATGTCTAGGCTGCCGGTCAAGGCACAGAGAAACCGCACGCAGTCGTTGTCACAGCTGCCATGCTGAAGTCAACAATACATAAGGTGCCCCGCGGTAGCTGCCCCTCTCCGTATTTATATCCACCCAAGGAGTCCAACACTTCACATATACCCCTTTGTGAAAGAATTTTTTGATTCCCGGAATCTTTCTGCCACTCCATTGTTTACGTCCGGCTTCTGCTTCCCGCCCAGGCACGCAGTGCGGCGCAAGTAGATGATATTACATAATACAACAATCCAAACGCAGTGTCCCCGAAGTACTCATTCATTGGAAAGTGTGCCTTGTCCGGTCCCTGTCACCTCGTGACTAAGCGTTCTCCAAAAGATCAAATATCCAGCGCAGCCAATCCCCCCCAGGTGTGGGAGGGAGGGCGAAAACGAAGTGAGGTGTGTGCGCGCGCGCTGCCCCAAACGTCCCACTACCCTGCTAGAAACTACGGGCAGCACGCGTGCCCCAAAACTTTGCATTTCCAATGCATTGTGATCGTCCCATGGGCGACCCCCGCCCTTGCCGGTAGACAGGTACTAAGACCCAACCAGTATTTTTCTCCCGCCCGCCTTCGGGCCTCCCGTAAACTAGCTTACTCCGCAGACTCCGTAACCAACACTTACGTCCGGCTTCCTGCGGCTTCCCGCCCAGGCACGCAGTGCGGCGCAAGTAGATGATATTACATAATACAACAATCCAAACGCAGTGTCCCCGAAGTACTCATTCATTGGAAAGTGTGCCAAGCTCCAAAAGATGACCCGCCCCAGCTTCAGGGCCCTGCGGACGGGCCGGGCTGGGGCGGGGGAGAACCAGAGGGTGCAGCAGGGAGCGCAGCCTCCGGTAGAGGCCCGAGAGCCGGTGGAGATGAGGAGGGGGAGCCGCGGAAGACATCTTGGATCGCGGCGCGGAGGTGGTCGGCGGGCGCCACCATCCACCCGAACAGGCGGAAGTCGAATTCGGTGGGTGTCCGCTGACGGTCGATGTAGCGCCAAAGGGCCTTGGATTCAGGCGCCCACCCGCCCCAATCGCGTATCCGGCTCTCAGGGACGAGAATCGAGAAGGCGGATGAAGCGCCTGTCCGCCGGGTACTGTGGTGGGTGAGATTGGGGGTGGGGAGATGTGCCGAGGCAGAGCCGAACCAGCCCCGAACAGCCGCGGCGGTGGGAGGCCGCCGATCGGCCGGTAACTGCAGGAGGTGTAGAGGCCCAGCTCCCGGGCGGCGGGCCCACTGCGAAGCGCGGAGATCCCGGAAATGGCGGATCAGGGCGGGGAGCTCGGGCACCCCGCGGGTGTCAAATTCGCGGAGGCGCCACTGTAATTCCCTGGTCGCCTTGGTCTTGAACCGGCGTTCACGAAAAACGAGGAGATGGCCCGTCACGTAGAGGTCCTCGTTATATATCTCGTGGGCCGAATCGGCGCGTAGGAAGAAGATGGTGTCGAGGACTGCCGATAGGAATGGGCGCACGGTAGTCGCGGTGGAGGCTTGGAGTCCGAGGTGAATAAGACGAAACACCCCAGAGGCCGGAAAGGCCTGAATGGAGTCCCGGTACTCCTCCCCCGGGGCGTGCTGGCGCCATGCGTCGCGAAGCCGGGCGGTGATCGAATCATGGGCGTGGAAATGGCGAAGGCCCACCCAGCGGTGGACCGTAGAAATAGCCGAGACGTATTGGTCAAGGCTGCGCACGGCCACCCGGCCTTCCGCCCGGAGGAAAAGAACGTAGGCGTATATCTGTTCCGGGGCGGCGGGGATCGCGCGCCAGCCCCGCCGGGCGCACATACCGGCAAACTTCAGGAATTTGTGCCAAATGCTCCGACGTCCCGACTCCGCGTTGGCGTCCACTTGGTCGCGAATGATCGCCCAGCGTTCCTCCGGGGTAAGGCGCAACAGGTTGCCGAACTGAGAAGCCGTAGTATCCACGATCGGCAGGAGGTGGCGCAAAATTTCGGACGTGGTCTGGCTGGCTACTGGAAGGCAGGTGGCGGGCAAGGGGGGTAGGCCGAAGGGGTGAGGCGCGGTAGAATCCGTAGGGCCATCACGTGCCAGTGAGCCGCTTGCACAAAGGTACCCCCCAAATGCCCGGCGCGAAAAAAGTCCCTCCGCGGTGGGTAGACGATCCGATCGGAGGCCAGGGCTGTCAAACGCCGGTACCAGGGCGCAGCCGGCCACATTGGGGCCAGCACCACCGCCTCCGCCCGAGGATGAGCCTCCAGAAAGGCAGTTAGACGGGGAAGCTGGGAGAAGGGGGGGTTGCACCAGCTCCGCTCCCACTCCCAGTCCCGCTGAGCAAATGCATCGATCCCCCCGGTCATCGGGCACCACCATCGAGAGTTGAAGCGGGGAACCATTCGGTTCTCCGTGGTGGCAAAACGGTCCACTGTGAAGGGGCCCCAACGCCGCTGGAGGGCTGCAAACACTCCCCGGTCGATCGCCCAGTCCTCGGAATCTTTTTCGCGGGACAGGGCATCGGCCAGACGGTTCTCGTCGGTCGGGAGCCAAATGGGGGCCACGCTTAGAGAGAGCGAGTCGATCAGATACATGACTTTGCGGAGTGCGTCCATGAGTGTGCTCGAGGGGGTCGTCCTCTTCGTCAGAACTACTTTTACCACCTGACTGTCCGTGTAGAGGTTGACCCTGCGACCCCGAAGACGTTCCCCGAAGGAGTGGAGAGCGCACTCCACGGCCCCCATCTCCTTCAGGTTGATGTGACTGCGGCGATCTAATAGGCTCCAAAACCCGCGGGCCAGAATGGGGCCCTCCGCAGCCAGATCGAGCGTGGCCCCCCACCCGTAATCCGAGGCATCGGTGTGGAGAACTGCCGATGCCAGTGGGTGCCACAAGGTGGCCGTCGTGTTGGTGGGCCCCAGGGCCTTCCAGAACTGGAGGTCCCGGAGGCTTTGACGGGAGAGGCGCACCCGGCTGCGCCAATTCCCGCGCGAAGCCAGGTCGTTGAACAGGCTCCGAAGATAGAACCGGGCCGCCGGAATCGGGAGGCTGAGGGATTGCGCCCGGCCGCAAAAGGCTGCAAGCTCCCGCGCCTTGATCGTCCGGGCGCTTGACGGGGCCCGGAGCAGAAAGTTCGACGCGTCCTGTCGAATGTTTTTGACTTTGGCCGGAGGGGCGAGGACCAACCCCTTGGCCGTGTCCAGGATCACCCCCAGGTGGGGGTAGACTTGTGTTGGAGTCCAGGTGCACTTGGACTCCTTGAGAGTGATGTTCAATTGGTCCAGAACTGCCTGGGTTAGCGTCCCCCATTGGTGTGTCTGCGACCGCGTGAGCATCCCCCCGGCAAAGTCGTCCAGATAGGGACTCAAAACTGGGGCCGGGTTGGCATCCCAGTAGGCCCCCAAGGCCCCCTTCGGGCAGCGGGGGGCCGCAGCCTGGGGGGCTCGCAGGAATGCGACCAATGGCCGCATTGTCTTGGTGAACGCCGGAGGAGAATTCCTCCAGCCGAAGCACAGGCTCGGGCATTCGAACACTTCCCCGTTGATCTGAAACTGGAAGAAGCGCACGCTGCGCTCCTCGACGCGAAGATGGTGGAAAGCGTCGCGCACGTCCCACCCCACTAGATGCTGTCCCGGCTGAATCTGCGGTA
>CAJHUC010001111.1:0-85948 GCA_905146915.1 Ostreobium quekettii
GAGAGTCGATGTGAGCCAAGCCAAGCAGAAACAGGAGTCTGAATTCACCACTGAACTGAGCAGATTGGGATCAAGGACTGCGCCGCTGAAGACAAGCCGTCAGAACATGTGTGCAAACAGATGCCAAAGCCCATCTCTGCATTTTATGTGTTTGCATCGCACGTATGTGCGATTCTGTTGGTACCAGAGGTGCAAAGCAATACAAGTACAAATGTGCATATAAAGTAATCAGGTGCATGCGTGAAGTGTCTTCAACAAAATAGTTGCAATGCGCAAGCCATGACCCTCAGGCAAGGGTATCTATGAGCCATAGCAAAGCCAACTTGTGAAGAGTGTTTGTTTCAACGTTTTTTTTAGGGGGGTATAAGCTTTGCCACTTAAATCGAAGTTTTTGGTCGTTCAGTTGCAAAGTAACCTGTCGAAGGGGCCGATTGGGGTGGGTGGCAAGAGGGCGAGAACTTTCAACTTGTTGGCCTGAGTCATGTGAGCTCAAATTACTGCCATGTGACTTTTTGCGTAGCTATTCTGTAAAACGAGCTGAGAGCGTGAAATGTACTTGTAGGTAGTACTTTGGCCAAATGTGAAAAATAGTGGGTTTATGGTACATGCCTGGCGGCCCAAACAAACTGTTTCACTTAACTCTGGACAGAGGTTGTACTTTATGACCATCTTGTGGTGAATGCTTTACACTCTTCTTCCATAGAGGCCTTGGATTGCATGTTCTGGTTCTATGTGGGTTGGCATGCATATGTACAGGAATACACACAATTTCTCAAGTCACACATTTGTTGTTTGCATCATCTGCTGTTGTACAGCAAGTATGTCATGAAGGCCTTGCTCAGGGGAAGAGTGCCAATCGTATGCGCTGTTGTTGACATCGGTTAAGGAACACACCATTTTGATTTAGTGTCTATGGCATTCAGGGGCTGCCAGAATGTGAGGGGGAGGATCATTGACACTGGGAAATTATGTAATCCAATCGAAGTGAAAGGGCAGAAAGAGGAAGGGGGAGCCACATCAGTGCACAGTAAAGATCTATGCACATGCTTTCTTGTGTTCGCAACTGTGCTGATATTGCATGTGGCGTTTGGCCTTTTTATCTGGCCAGTGTATGGCTTGTACAGTTTTGCTGGTGATTTGGGCACACAATGTGTTGAGGGGCACAAACAACAGCGATTGGTAACAGGCGCTTGATGGTGGCGAGCAGTCATCGGCTCCTTGCAGTTGCTGACGCATCTGTTAATAATTCGATGAGAAGTGGATGGAACCATGGAAAATCTGCATGATGGGTGGTATCACTGGGGAGAGTGGTGCCGTATCCAAGACCAATCATTTGAGCTGTGTTGAATTATCAATCAGGGGCATATTGTGAGAACCCGCCAACCACTGCCATAACTTTGCAGTGTTGTCCTTCAGCATTACCATTGACTTGCATTTCCTGTTTTGTGCAGACTTGCGGGTACGATGATTCTTATAATAATCTTGCCCTGCTGTTACCTATGTTGGATACTGAAGAGTACCCCAACAGCTGTGCCTACGGCTCGGAGGCAGAAGCGTAGGCCAGCAGGTGTGCCTTCAGCTCTGAGATACTCCCCCACAGATGATGGTCTACGGCTTGTTGCGGAGATGGCCAGAACCCGCCTGATTCTGACCAATGGGCGCAAGCAGCTTGGAGGTGGCATTCCAGACAGTGTGCCACCATCGGGAAGGTGAATTGAAACAGTGTGATGCCATGTGGTCTGTGGCGAACTTGTCGACAGGATGAAGCACTGATAGTTTTCATTGATATGAATATCTTGTGAACATGAGTGCAAATGTCATTGCTGATTTGCGAAACCGGACTGGACTTGTATATGCTGTCATCTGCATCATCGCCGCGTTGACAATGCAATCCACAAGTTTTTTTAGAATGCTGGGGATTGGCATAGATGGTTTTTGATTCTTTTAACTGTGCAGTTGCTCACTGTTGCAAGGCTAGGAACCCTTGCTGGCACATCACAGCAACATAAGCCATAAGCACCATGCTCACAACGGCAGGTAGTCATTCTGAGAAATGATTCACATCATTGGCATACATTCTAATTTGTAAACTGCTACCGAGATTGACATCTTGTGCAGGCAACGTCTGCATTGATGACAGGAACGTGTTCTGAAATGTTGGACAGGTATACTGGGACATACGAAGAGCTTGGCAAGAGGAAGCATGTTTCCTATCGTCTGAATTTTGCGAGCGATGGATCAGTGACAGGGACATGTCAAGATGACGATGGAAAGTTCAATGTAGGTTTCCACTTGGTGATTTGCCCCCCTTAACATCTTGTGCAGTTATTTTAGTACTTGTCATTGATATTGGGCTGATATATATTTGCTGGTAACGGCTTTCCAAAGTAAATGGTGCTAAATCTGTGGCTTTAGTAAGCTTTTCAACACATCTCTAGTCCTCCCAACTTTTGTTGAAGCCATAGGACACATTTAGTTGTTTCCTATAAAGACTTGAGACCAATTAATCGGCTAGTGTTGAAGCAGGGCAGATGCCTCCAATCTCTGTATATCTGATCATAAGATGCAAAAGCTCAAAATTCGTAGAATACCAATTTATGCCCATAGACCATGCATCATGTGACAGGCCAACACAGAGCGGGCCAGCGGAACTCAAACTTTGCCGTTTTACAGGGTTGAAAAACAAACCCAGAGGAGCAACTCAACAGGCGAGCTCACGCTGGACCGCTCGCAGAATTGAACAATTTCTTCCAAACATGAGTCAGTGGCCTCAGGCCCACAGCCGCAATTTAGGAAAAAGATGTTATTTTGGTGTTTGAAACCAAGCACGCGCACTATTACATTTAGTAAATCTAATCCTGTGGTGAATGGCTATGATTGCATTTGCACCAGTGCACAATAATCATGCGACCAGAACGATTCTGTTAATCCCTGTGCTGATTTGGATTATATGGATTAGCAGTGCTATGGCACTTCCGGGGCGAGTTCAGCAGCTTGCAAGCCCAAGTTGATAAAAATGTGACGTGGATGCATCTGGAAATCGGAACCGGATCTTTAGGGATGGCTGAGTGCCCAACTTGGGGACTTGGCTTCCTGCTTGGTTCCACCCCATGATATTGTGAGAGGTGCTAACACTGGTAGAAAACATCATGTTTGTGATGCCAGCTGCGATGCCATTTTGACACAAATTGATGCCGTCACAGTGAGTGCGATGGCATAAAAGGGGCTACAATGGCATCAATTTGTGTCAAATGGCATCGCAGTTGGCATAGCAAACAGGCTGTTTTCTACTGGTGTAAGGTGCGCTGTCAGCCCTCATTTGCCAATTTCAAGAATGCTCCAGAAGCACACCCTCCATGAAAAATCGAGCGTGTGAGTCTGTGTTGCTTAATTTTTGGGAGGGTGCCGCCATCAAGGCTGGTGGCAGCAATGCGTTTGCCATTCTGTACCGTTGGTAGCACAACATGCGACAGCACACTGTGGTACAGCTCAATGCTTCAAAAATGGATGTTCCATCCTGCAATTTAATGGCATTAAGTAGCGCCTTTCTGCTTTAACGTCGGTCTTTAGGTGGAATTCCGTTCTTAAGTATTACCACTTAATGTGGGGAAGAGGAACGTTTCCAAGTACTGATATAGTTGGTAAAGGGCCCAACCTTCGTTCCAGGGGGCCGTCGCTGCTTCCCCTACAAGATTGCAAGGAGGGGTAGAGGGGTCGGATGGAATCCCAAACCACGTGCCTCGGTGGCAGCTGGACCAGGGCTGGCACGAACTGGGAACGCACCAGTGCCCGGTAGACTGCTGGCCGGCGACGCGTTGGGCCCCGATTTGTCGCTGGTAGGCAGTTTCAAATCCTGGTGCCTGTCGCATGGTGGCAGCCCCTCACTTGGGCTGTCTCTGAGGGAAGTTTGCCAGAGCTGTCAGCGGTACTGCTGTTCCCCCTCCCATGCCCAGGGGCGCCAGGCTACAACGTTGCACCCCGCTGCGACGCGGAAATTGGCCGACGTTGGTGGAGGTTGGGACGCCAGAGCAGCGATGGCATTGTACTCGTGCTTTTGTTGGGTGTGGCGTGTGTACCGGTGTTGGTTGAGTTTTTGCTCCTTGGGGTTTGTTGCTGATCGGTGAGTCCATTTTTGAGTGTGATTTGTGTGCGCAGGTGAAGGGCATTTACGACTCGAAAGCAGCTGTCTACAGGTGGGGTGAGCCAACACCAGGTGCAAAGTATGCCTCCCTGGACCACGAATCATCGTTGTACAGTGATGGCATAGTTGCAGGTAAGACGTTTGCCACGTTGCAAGAGCCAAGGGCGCAGTGCATTTCGTTAGTTGGTATTGTGTTCAGATTCCATTGTTCATGATAGGTTTTCTCCTCAACACGTTCAGGATGATTCAGTGCCCCATCCACGCACACTTTCAGTGTCAACTTGACACTGAACGGAACAAGATTGGTGCTGTTGCACACTTTGGAGGGTTGGCCGTTTTTGGAAGAGGGACTACCGTTTTGGTTTACCCACAATGGGCAGCGCCAGACAGGTTGCACCTGGGGCGATTGTTGATAAGCGCGTGAGGATGATTGGCCACATTGGGGCAATCCCACATGCTATAAAAACAACTTGATTAAAAGATGAAGAGTGCCTTAGGCTTTAGGAGGAGCTTTCTTCCGTTCTTGCCATTGGGGTAGGATTGCGAGCACGGCTTCAAGACCATACCATCGCACTCAGCACTTGACAAGCACAATCTACTGTGGGAATAGAAGGAGCATTATGCAACGGAGGAATCCTCTTTCGCCATGTTTTTCTGCTTGATGTGCCAAGGACAGCTGGGTGACTTATATCTGTGCTGACTAGCTTCGGTCCACGGGTTCCTGCGCCAGGTCGAATGTTCCACGTGGAGGTCACGATGGCGTACAATCCAATAGGCACAACAAAGGAGCAGTTGAGACCCCAAGCGCTACTCACTGGAAGATACTTTGCATCGACCAATGTGCAAGGTAGTTGCTGTAAAATCACAACGAAGTTCGACTGCATTGAGCAATGTCCATCCCATGTTTTCTGTTTGTGTTAATGAGCATTGTCTGCACAGTTAGTGTTGTGTTCCATTTTTCTTGCACAGGGGCCCTGAAACTCGAGAAGAAATGAGGGCGAAAGGACCAGCATCTGGGCGCTGCAATCCTTCAAAAACAATCAACGAGCTAGAGGACAGCCAGTTGAAGCTCGGGGTGCCAGCTCAAGCGTCAAGGTGGTCACCACATAGCGATAGGAGTGGGAGGCCAATCGCCGCTTCCAACCCCTGCCACTTTCACCCCTCAGGTACCACGTCGGCCACCTGCGGACGCCTCAATTGGCACCAAGCCACAATTGGCGCCCTTGGGAGCAACTGTGTAGTGGACGTCGCTAGTGGCATGGTGCATAGTCTGCAACGTGCAGAGTCTGCATGGGTCTGCACTGCAGCACTATGCCCTTACCCTGTTCCATGTTTTGTGGCCTCTTGCGAGCTCTTGGGGAGGCGCATTTGTGGTCTCGGGCGAGCAAACCCAGCGATGCACGTCATCATTTTTCTAAGGATCAATTTGAGAATGTGCACCGTTTGTGTATATTGCAATATCGGGGTTTCCTGTTTCCGGCATTTTTACGATTTTGGGGATTTATTTGTAGTTTTTTTATGTCTTAGGGCTTAGGGTCGAGGCTTTTAGGGTTTCAGGCTCAGTTTCATTGTTGTTAGAAATTTCCGAGCTTTTGCTCTCAAATCTATCTCTCAGCTTTCACCGTTGGCATCCGCTGAAACATGCGGTCCATCCCAACTGCGGGATGCTATGCTGCTGGATTGCACCCCCGTCTGCCGTGTGGACATTCCCATGATTCCTCCCACCCATCGTTTGGGACGATGACAATTTCGCAATTATCAACATGGGAATCGCTGCACAATCAGTAGTGTAGCAGCTGCGCAGCCTTGCAGCCTAGCCTGGCAGCCCAGCAACAATCGCCCACACGGTCATGCCGACATCGGGATAACCAGAGGACCGTGCGCAGGCGCGCCCACAGGATTTTGACCTTGTTTCAATTGCTTCAGGCCCTCTGTGTGGTACTGTTATAACAACAAGCGTGTCATTGGGCAACCTGCAGGTCGGTCTGCAGCATCTCAAGAGATTTTTGCGCGTTTGCGTTCAAACTCCCTCAAACACCTGTGCATTCACAAGCCGTTCGTTGCCTGTACCACCCGCCTAGCACGCTTTCCATCCCAACGCCCACGTCCATGATGTGCAAAATCAGCGTCCCTCTGCATCTCACCAGAGCGCCGCCTACCCCTCACCCCGTCGTGCCAGGGCAAGCACTTCCTTCGCCACCCTGTAGCGCAAGCTCAACGCCCACGTCGCACCATTGTGTTTGGCATCCCGGATTGCCTGAATCACCTCCACAGTGAAGTCAATCGGGATTGTGTGAGGCAAGTCCGCCATTCTTTTCGGGCTCCTGCGCGATCCGTCTCCGCATATCAAAATGGGTTCTCTCACCACAGTATGGACACTTATCTGAGTCCTCTCTGCATAGCTTGCATTCTGCAAAAAGGCCTCCATAGTTTAGACCATGTGACGCCAACGGTGACATCGACGTTGCTGATATCCAGAAAACCTGCACATAAATGCAAAATATTCATATTTTTTCCATGTAGAAGTTTCCTGCATATCATGTGGCAAGTTTTGTGTGGTATTTATTTCGTTCCCAGTGATTTCACCCAGTGATGCTCTACGGGAAAGAAGGTTCGATCCAAATGAAACTTTGACCTAGCCCAAGCTTAGAAAGAAACCCCAGTCCAACATGGTTCAAATTGAGATCAACCCTGTCCGGCCATACATGGGTTCGACCTAGTCTAAATTAGGTTGCAGTTACTCCAATGTATGGTACCCTTCATTTTCGGATAGGAAGGTCATTAAGGCCATTTGAAGCTTTTAAAGTTTGTTTCCAAAATTTTTAGATATTTTGAATTTACGGCTTAGAGTGGCAGGCCCTCATATCCTTCATGACCATGAACTTCATATCCGAGAAAGAAGGGTGTCAATCGTTGGACCATGTCGAATTTAAATTTGAACTAGGGTTGAGCCTCGGTTTGGACTATGTTGACCCTTGATTTGGACAAGTTATAAACTCTACATCCATCCTGTTTTTGCAAAAGTATATCAGAGGAAAGGCCCATGAAGGGCTTCATGTGGTTGCGCCTCGAGTCTAGTCCAATGTTGGATTCATCATGGCACAATATAAACAAGGGAAAGTGAACAAAGGGGGTCCTCTTTGAGGTATCTTGACAAAAGGGGGTCCTCTGACCGCCCCCTGTACATTACACGCATTGCCAGACCGGCGCTAGGCCAGCGCCAGACCGACGCCGTACCGGCACCAGTTTGGCGCCAGAACGGACCACGGTCCTACTACTGGGAGGGCGGAGGGAGTCGCAGCGATCGAAGCTGCGGCCGCAGCGGGGAAGACCAAGTGGCGATCGGGGCTGCGGGGAGAGCAAGCGGCAACGGGAGCTGCAGTGAGAGCAAGGGGTGATCAGAGCTACCTGGGAAATAAAGTGGCAATTGGAGCTCCAGGAGGGAGTCGCACAGACCAGAACGCTTGCTCTCCCTGCAGCCCCGATCGCCGCTTGGTCTCCCCTGCTGCGGCCGCAACTCCGATCTCTACGACTCCCTCCCGCAGCTCTGACCGCTGCGTGCTCCCACCGCCCTCCCAGAAGGGTGGCCCCTAGTAGGACTGTGGTACGGTCTGGCGCCAAACTGGTGCCTGTATGGCGTCGGTCTAGCGCTGGTCTAGCGCCGGTCTGGCAACGCGTGTAGTGTATAGGGGGCGGTCAGAGGACCCCCTTCACCAGCAGAAAACAGCCTGTTTGCGATACCAGCTGCGATGCCATTTTGACACAAATTGATGCCATCACAGTCCCTTTCACGCCATCGCACTCACTGTGACGGCATCAATTTGTGTCAAAATCGCATCAAAGCTGGCATTGCAAACATGGCGTTTTCTACCAGTGCTTTTGTCAAATGCACACCCACAGAGGACCCCCTTTTGTCAAGATATCTCGCAGAGGACCCCCTTTTGTCACCTTCCCTATAAACAAATATTGAAGTCAAAAGCAAACTGCTTGGCTCGCGAAGCAATGATGTGCATTTACCAAGATTCACCTGTGCAGCGCGTCTAACACAACACAATAAGACCCACCAATGACGCACGTTGAAGCCCTTCCATATATTCTTGCTGATAAGTACACGGCAATGAGGTGGGCCACTTCAGGTGCATCGGCGATGTCGTGCGCAGCAAGATGGAAAATTCAGCGCTACCTTTGGCACCTGAAGATACGGCACAGAAGCCCACCAATTGTGTAGGGCTTTCGGACAGCTTTTTTTTCTTGCCTGCTGCATCGCAAGTCATCGTGCCCTCGGCATGTGAAGTACTTTCTGCAGAAATCAAAAGCATTAGATCCATATTTGTATGCATAACAGGCACGTGGGATTTTAGCTTTTGTTCATTGCAATGTTCTATCGTGGCAGGTTCAGTCGCTTCTGTTGCGTTAGTCGGAAGAAGTTTTCATCAAACATAACACCGTCACTGTGCCACTTTTGGTATTTCGTGATTGCGTTTCCCGGCGAATCCAAATCCACTCTCTTCATTGATGAACATATTAAAACTCGCAAAGCAGACGCTTCGCAGCGAATAAAGGATTCATTATTGCTGCAATTCTCGACGCCTGGCTGAGACGCTATTGTGAGAAGCTCAGAATAGATTTAAGGTGAGCTCAGCTTGCTCATGTGGTATCAGATTGTATATAAGGGCTACTGAGTCAAACCCTGATTAGGTGAACCAAATTGATTCATGCTGGACATCATTCAGAGTATATTCAACTGTGGCTTACCGTTGGGGGAGGACTCAAGCTCCCATGTCAAGGACACTGAGCGCTGCAAGGAAGACAACGGCACAACCCTCACTTCTTCTACACGGACAAACTAGACACGCACGTGGTAATTATTGGCGTACCTACCAGAGCAAGTGCCGATTCCCACAGAGCCGTACCTCGCGTATCGTTGCTGTATGCTCCCTGCTGCTTTCCTGTGTATACTGACAACTTGAATCGATCACGTCATTCACACTAATCTGAATTGAAAATTAGCAGTTCAAATCACGCTAATGTCTGCAATAAATTCATTGATTTGAAAGAATTATCTAAATTTCTTAAAATTTGGTGCTTTCGTTGTATCATGGCTGCAATGCAACCGTCGTCCTCATGCTCAATGCGCAGATGCGACCCGTGACCCCATTGAACCTGATGAGCCATGCAGCCACAGGATGCAATGAGCGTGTATTGAATGAAGGTCTGCACAAACATATTGTGTTTACCTTGTCACGTGCAAAACGCGTAAAATATGCAGACCCTGTGTACATAAAGACAGTACAGGCAGACTCTGGGAGTCCGAGCAGCGGCAGCCATACGCGCTGCACTGGGCAAGAAACGCCGTTTTGTTCGATGGCGTCGTTGCCCTGGCCGAAGGCGGGGTGGGCGCTGTGTTGCAGGTGCTCGAGGGCAGGAGGAATCTTCACTGCTGGCGATTTCATTATGTAATCTGGGTGTTTCAACGGGCCGCAAGACTGCATAATATATGCCTTCCTGTGTTTGCGGATTTGAGGCATATTAACGTGTGCGTAGAAATTGTGCCGTGAACGCTGAGACCAAGCCCACCCACAGTAAAGCATATGCGACGCCTTGTACCCTGTGGGGCAGCTCATGGGCTGCAGAAAACACGCGATATTTGCATGATCTGCTTCTGTCAGCGCCAGGGGAAAATGCATTGGCCACCTTGGGCGCCGCCAATACGTGAGCTGACGCAGCTGCCGATGGTAATTGCGACTTTGATGCGAGTAG
The DNA here is from genome assembly GCA_905146915.1 of Ostreobium quekettii. Classification (NCBI taxonomy): domain Eukaryota; kingdom Viridiplantae; phylum Chlorophyta; class Ulvophyceae; order Bryopsidales; family Ostreobiaceae; genus Ostreobium; species Ostreobium quekettii. The sequence goes on from CAJHUC010001111.1 coordinate 9,902, forward strand.
AGAATGCAGATCTCTTTCTCGAGCGGATGGTGAAGGCAATGCCATTGAAGCGCAATTGAGGCGGGTGGGGTGGGGTTGGGGGTTGGGGGTTGGGGGTGGGGGCCTTACTGCTCCTGGCCGCAGAATCTACCAGAATAATGCGTATGACTAATCATTGTATATCACTCTATATACTCGGTACGTGTTGGCCTGCGCGGCTGGGGAGGCGCCATGCGGCTTTTCAGAGCTTTGGAAGTTTCGCGCGTGATCCAGCCAGCACCGGTCACAGCTGAAATGCAGTTGTCTAGGGGGTTTGAGACTGCCCAGGGCCAACGCTCTTTGATGTGAATACTCAGCGAATCCGCCCTGCCTGTGGGCCAAGAGCCACCCCTGGGCCGCTGAACTCCACCGGCCAAGGCTTTGCCGGGCGCTGCAGCCTGCAGGTGCCTGTTGTGGGCTGGATGAAATCCAGTCACTGTAAATGGGAGATGCAAACCCCAGGGTGTACATTCATCGCCAGAGATTGATGGTCACATCGATGTCCAATGTACATTGCCGACATGTCGGGCAGCTTCAGGGTGGCCACCGGCCCTGAATCAGCAGAGTTTCCACGCACCGGCCCGGAAGCTGCCCTGAAGCTGTTACTTTGACGGGTAAAAAGCCGGGTCAGCTCGTCAGGTGCCCGCTCGGATGAGGCGCTGCGCCCACACCCACATTCCGCACTTCAGCCGCCCTCTCCCCGGTGGCGGCTGGAGAGATGCGCAAACATGCTAGCTGTCAATCCAAGGCTGAGTCATGAGGGCATAGCTCAGGGAGTGTTTGGGATGATGGGGTCCATTCTCCGCCTTTCCCGCACTTCCTCTGGAAATTTCCCCCGAACCTGTCTGGGACGCGTAGTTTGCCAAATGCCTCCCTGTGCAGACGCCTGGCTGGCTGGGCGCATTTGCCCGGCTCACCGCCGTGCTGTGTTTGATGGCGCTCCTCGCCTGTAGGATCCTGCAGGCAGGCGGCAAAGGAGGCGGTGGGGTAGGGGGAGGGGGAGAGGGTGACGAGGCATTCGGCATAGGAGGTGACGGCGATGGGGACCCCTTTGTTGGAACAATGTAGGTAATTCATGGCACGGCATGCCTGCCGTGAGTGTGTCACGAGATGGGGGGCTACAATGTGAAACCCCGACTGTTCCCTGTGGGGTACGATGTCGATGAATACAGCGTGACATAAAAATTTCCAACGTCTTGCCCTGCTGTGACAACAATTTTCTGGCCTTCTATTGTCATGTGGTTCAATTCTGTTGCAATCAATATTTGCATTTAGTGTGTTTGCATCGCACATGTGTGCGATTTTGCTGGCACCAGAGGCGCTAAGTTGTACATGTACAAATGCACACATAAAATATTCAGATGCACACGTGCGGCGTCTTCAACAAGGTGGTTGCAGCACACAAGTCTTGCCCCTTAGACAGTGGTATCCGTGAGCCACAGCAAACCTAACTTGTGAGGAATGTTGGTAATGTGTCAGCTGTGCCATGGAGATTGATTCCTTGATCGTTTTCTTGGCAAGGTGGACAGGCATCTGGGGGCCATAGCTTATTTTCGTTGTCCAGAATTAATGAGTATTTTTATAGGGAAGTTGCATTCGTACGAAGCATTTGTTTGTTGACCTGGAAATGCCTGTAAATGCAGCCACCGCAACTTTTGTACGTTTATTCAATGCTGAAAATTTCATATGGAACGGACGTGAACAACACTGTCAGTAGTGGTTTGAACATGCCCTACTCTAATCCAAGTTGACCCCTCTCAATGAAGCCCTCACCTGCCATAAAATGGATTCCCGGTCCAGGAAGACCGAAGCATGGGCGGCACCCTTGCCCTGGACTTCATAATACTGGGAGGACAGAGTGAACAACCCTGCTTAGGCCCTCGTGGAGATGCGATTACTGTTTTGCTTGGTGGTAGGCACACCTCGTCACAAAACAACATGAATCCCGCCAAGCACGACGCTGAGGGTGTGAACGCGCCATCAGAGACGCCAAGTGCCTGTGTGGCGCCTCGCTTGCATTTTCACAATGAGTCCGTCAATATATCACAGAAGCGTGTTTCAAAGTGGCGTGAATGGAGCTCAAAACCTCCTTGTGCCATATGGCCAGCAATAATTTCCAGCCACTTTTTTGGCTACAACACAGCCAGGTGGCAATCACAATCTTACTTACTTTCTGTGTTGTCATTTTTTCTGACAGCCACCTTACCCCTGGTGGCACTCCCTTCTGTAAAAGTGAACTTGGCCAATTCTGGGCTCCAGTCCGGAGCTGATCTTTTCACTGGGCTGTCAGAACCATGGTTCGATCAAAGGTCGGGCAGTATGGACTTGGTTCCATGATCTACCCGCTTCCGGACGAAGAGTTCCAGGCTCCAGCCCAGAGAGGACGGCTGCACATGTGAACGGGGGGAAGTCGCGGGAACTGCGAAATTATGTACTTGCACGGAAATTAAAGGGCAGGAAGGTGGAGGAACAAGCATTGCGGTGCACTTGAAAGGCCCTATGCGCAAATTTCTTGATCTTCGCAACTGCACTCTTGTTCCACAATGCGCTTTGCCCGTTCGGGCTGGGCATAGTATGGTATGTACAATTTTGCTGGTGATTTGGGTGCACAGCGTGTTGAGGGGCACAAACAACGATTGATGACAGGTGGTTGATGGCGGCCAGCAGTGGGTTTTAGTCACCGGCCCCTTGCAATTGCTTATACATCTGTTCATAATTTGACGAGCAGTAGATGGAACGCTGCACAGTTCACATGATAGATACTACCTCTGGGAACAGTGGGCAGTGGTAGGGGGCAGAACCTGATCTTGATGGCCATGTGTTCATGCACCGGACAGAGCATTGAAGATAATGTGCAGCAGCAGTCACTTCCCCTTGACAGGGGTCGAGCTGGATGTCGCAGCACAGTGGGGACAGGGAGCGTCGATACGTTTGGTGGACGTGGAGCACATTTCGCGATGTTCACATTTCGCTGTCCAAGACCAATCACGGAGTCGTGTTCAATAATCAGGCGGCGGCGTATTGCCACAACCCGCCAGCCACTAAAGTAACTTTGCAGTGTTGCCATTCAGTATTACCGATTGTGGAGATTTTGGGTTACGATATGCCTTGTAGCACTCTGCATCTGCTATTATTCTGGCATCAAAATGTATCGCAGGAAAAACAGAAGGTTATGTCAATAGTCGAGCCTGCAGCTCTGAGATATTCCACAATAATGATGATCTACGACTTGCCAGGGCCATGGCCAGAACCCGGGTGATGCTGACCAACGGATGCAAGCAACTTGGAGGCAGCATTCCAGACGAGGTCCCCCCTCCTCGGGGAGGTGATTCGAAACAGCGAGTTGCCTCGTGGGCTTGGGCGATCTTGCCGACAGGCTGAGGCACTGACCGTATTCATTGATATGCATATCTGGTTCGCACGAGTGTAGATGTCACTGCTGATTTGCGAAAGTGGACAGGACTTGTATGTGCTTTGGTTTGTGTCATCATCGTGATGTCGATTCACTCCTGCGGTTTTCCTTAGAGTGGGGGGGGATGGACGTGGCCGTGTTACTTGGTTTTGAACTGTGGAGTTGTCCTCGATGTTGCAAGATTAGGAACGCAGGGCACACATAATTCTGACATTAGACATAAATACCATATTCACAGTGGCAAGATGCCATGGTGAGAAGTGCTTCACATCGTTGGCGTGCATTCTAATTTGTGGACAACTACAGATATTCACTAGGAAAAAAAGAGTCAAATAACGCGTGTTCAGACGTGTACAAAGTTACGGGTTTGTGTTATTTTGGTGTTCTTAGCATGCAGAACTTTGATGAAGTTTGTTTTATTTGTGTGCTAAAAAGCGTTGTTTGGCCCTTTTCAGCTATTGATTGGCATTTGGCTCAGGCAGCGTCTGCATTGATGGCATTACGCATGAACATGTTCTGAAATATGTTAGAGTATATTGGGACATATGAAATCTTGGCAGAAAGAAGTTTGTTTCCTATTGTCTGAATTTTTCGAGCGATGAATCAGCGACAGGGTGCAAACAGGATACCTGCACATGACATACCAGAAACCGAATTCGGCAAGCATGTCCATGCCAATTAATGGTAGGTTAGATGCGGAGATATTGTCATCTACTGCAAAATAAAGAGCGAACCTTGTTTTCTCTGAAACGACGAATTGACCCTTGGATCTGCCCATCCAGAAGTAATTTCGGGAGTGGAAGCAGAAGCAGACATGAATATGGCAACGGAAATGGAAACACTGAAAATACCCCAGGTTCAGATTTTTACTTTTTGTGTTGGATCGTCTGAACATACAGACGATAAAGAAGGCGAACGCCGGCAGTGGTGAAAAAGCATAAACGGCACCTGTGGCTCCATTGTTCAATGAAATAGTGGCAAAATCAAGATATTTTGAATTCCGCATTGTGCTTTTGGGTGTGTGCTTTGCTTATGTCAGTCAGAAATATCCCATTCAACAGATGGCTTTGTTTCCCAAGACGGAATAGAGGTAGTCCTGTAATTTCGCCTGGTGATCGAGGTTCCCCAATATCTCTAATACGAATTTGTTTCCATGGAAGGAAAAAGGGATGGTACAACAACTATGCATATTGTCGAACAAGTCAAGGTACCCCAATTCGATGTCGGCTTTGGACATTTGTCACAACTGATCGAGGATAGAAACAAAAATGAGCATTCATTAATTATTATGAACGATGGAGCATTGCATGGGGAAGGCGCTTTGAAGTTGGTGTTAGGTCAACTCCGCCTCGAGGCTTCAAGGCGAACTGTCGCCAAAGGGGCAGATTAACGGAAGCCAACGCGCGTATAACAGAACAGAGGAATCCATTGAGGCAATATCTGCTGATTCCACATTTATTGGCTGGCTCGAAATTATTGGATGCCGAGAACGACGCTATGAAATAATGTTCCCAAACAGCCAACACTATCTGATCACGCCCAGCCAGAATTTGTATCGCAGTCTCAGTAGAAAGCTTGGATATAAGACTCTACGGTGTTCTGCAAATCTCCCATTGCCATGATAAGAAAGTAGCGGATGGAACTCATTCAAGTACAAGAAAACTGCTGCCGTAACTGCAACCATACATCACAAATGGCATGTTGTATGCATACAAGATTGAGTTAGGGACAAATTAAAAAAACGCCTGTATGAATGGCATAACATACCATGATTTATTGGCCATTGGTATCAGACGACAATCTGGTACACGATGCTCGCCTATTTGGCACACGATATAGTATATCACAGAGCCAGCCACATCACTCTTCAAAAGGTCGAGCAATGCTCTGCAGCGCCCCACAACTCACACTCACTGTTCGCCACAGCATTTCATTTAAGCCACAAGACGCAAAAACTCCCTCGACTGCGATTAAGATAGACATATCTGAGTTAGCGCCACAGGGCCTTGGAATCCTGGTGCGCTTTCTGACACATGTACGATGTGCGTGTGCACACGTGGGATGTGGGGATTGAGGGTTGGGATTGATTTTTCTTCACTATGTACACTGAGCGTAATCCATGGGGATCTTATCATTCATGCCACCTCACTGCAGCTCACGTGAAAATAGGCAGTGGCGACATGGGATCATGTATAGTCGATTCCGAACATGCTATCTGCTTGGTTTTCACGTCCATCATCGGTTACTATGTGCACGGGTTGTGTTTTGTCATCTTGTGACAAATGTAATCCATGGGTTGTTATGATGATATATTAAGGCACATTTTCTAATGCTTCATTCATGCTTACGATCCAGATGGTCATAAACACAACAATTCAATGCATAAGATTCTTATCTGCACCATTTAGTTTTACAAGCATCCATTAAGCATCGTCTCGTCCAACTCGATATCCGCAATTCAGCACTCCTGACAATTTTGTGCCCAGTGAAAACCCTAGAATTTGGTGCGACATGTGTCCATACAGAAGGAATGCAAAATGTTAGGATTCCTCGGTTTTGCTTGTCCACTTCGTTTCCAGTCTCCGTATCTGACTGTGCTGCAACTTGTGGTCCAATCACGGGTGTGCTGTGCCCCGCCCATATCCCGTTCGGTTCTCCGGCAAGTGAAATTGGCACTTACATGGTGCTTCGGCCTTGTTGGAGATCTTCGTCCTTGAGCTGCACCAGTCGTGCTCTGACGGCACTGCACACGAAATCAGCAAAATTCATACTGTGTTGAGGAGATCCAAGTAAACAGGATAGCAATCAGAGTAACATACAAAAACTGATTTAGAACGAAAGCGACATTAATGCGATGTTGCAAAACGCAGTGGACCATCCACTGAAAGGAAAAATTGGATTTTGCAGCACTGGGGGCAAGCCGTCAAAACATATTGACATGACCTAAAATGCGCCTGACAAACCCTCGTTGTTGGGAGGGATTGGTATCTTCCCATGGTAATCATTAAAGATCTGCAAACTCAGTCCAGACAGCCTCAGAGCCCTGTTACATTTATGGCTGGAAAAATCAGCTTGCTAACCTGAGATTTGGCACTCTATAGATGCTGCTCCGCTGGGCCATCAAAAAAATCACCAAAAAGGGGCTAGTAAGAATGAAAAAGGTATCTGTTGATCACATGTCCAAGACTACTGCCCACTTGTCCCTCATAACACATTAAGTACCCCAAAGACCATATCACAATTGGCAATGTCACCACCGATGAACTGAGAACAAGCATGGAAGAACTGACTCATTGAACATTTCGCAGATCCCAAGAATTCTCATATTTCACATCAATCGCTGCAGGTATTTCACATCTAAAATGAAGGGTGTCGCCTCATATTCCCCATGTCACCTTAGTACAAGCAGGAAACACTTGATATTGCAACTAAAGCAGATTATTGATCGGAACTGAGATGCTGGAACCATTATCTATTGATGACATCATGTCATGACATCCAACAGTTGCACGTGGAAAGTTGCGCGATCGTCTGCACGATGGACAAGTACAAGGTTGCAATCTAGTAGGATTGTTCAGCCCGACGGAGCAATTATTATCAAGGGACGTTGAATTCATTTACAATTACTTCAAAGGATGTAGGTCTACACCTGGGATCATGGAGCAACATTCATCTGTGTAATGGCAGGTTTGAATATATTCGCCTAAGGATTAATTGAATATGATCTCGAACGGATCCCCAACGGAGAAAGCAATGGCGGAGGTGTGTAGCAATGCCTCCAGCCAGTCGCTCTTGTGTCCAGATGGACATTTGACCTTTTTCGACATCAGCACATTCAGGTTTTATCCGTATGATATCTTTTGTGCAAAACTTCGACAGTAGCCCAAAGTGGCCAACAAATTTCTCATGCTATGTTATTGTGCGGTACAGAATTCCTTGGCGACATACACAAGAACGCACACACGTGTAGATCTTCCCAGTTTTTTTGCTCCTGCAGCAGCTCTTATCCATTTCTCAGTCCTATCCACCATTATATGTGCCTGTACAAAATTCAAACATTGTTGTAAGTTTTAGCAGGGTCAAATTAATATGCTTTCCGAAAAATTCGCACTGTTGATGCAGCCATGTTCGCTCAAGTGCCAACATTCACACATTTTCTAGGCACTGCTGAGCAGGTATCATACAATGAGCAAACTTTCCCATGGTTAAATTCAGCAATTAAGCATGTTTTCTTGTTGTCTACCTCAAAATGCGGTATTAGAAAATATGCAGTTTCAGCGCGATCACGCCTGTTTGTTCGGCTATTGGTGTTGCAAGCTCTTTCTTGAAATTCATTATCTCCCTATCACCAGCACCATCCAAATTCAAAGGATCTTGCAACTTCAACACGCACACCTATATTGTCTCAGCTTCCCGCAAACATCAAGAGCTCTCTGTTCAAACTTGTGAGCGCATTGTCAATTGCAATATACTGTGCAACCTAAATTCCACAGCGAATGGTAAAAATGAGTTGCCGTCCTTTTTGAGGAGGTCATACCATCTCCAGAATGCCCTTTTCTTTCTCCACAACTTGCCATTGCTATTTCCACCCTCATCTGTTGAAGTTAATATCCTTTGAAATTCATACAGGTGTAAACACTGCCTTTGTTGTTTGTTAGAATTTGGTTCTATGATCCTGGAGCTGCCACTCACGAACCAATGCACTGTTTCCCTTGTCGTGAGATTTTGATTACCTCGGCCAAGGCCCCCCCGGCGGCCACCAGATATGTGCCTAAACTCTTGCAGAAATTCCAGATGCCCAAATTGCAGACAGGATAATCCCCGCCCCACCACGGCTGCATTGTTCCCCACTAAGTCTCGCCAACTTGGCACTGTCAAAATACCTAGGTCCCTTCAAGAAGAACGGCATCCTGATTTATATGGTAAGGTAGCCCGTGGCCCATAAGCGCCATTGTATTTCCAAAGTTCTAGTCACCAACATCAACCTACCCAACACACATCAGTATCTTGTGAGCAACGGCCGATGGCCGTCGGCCATGCATGCTGCGCCATGGGGCACGTGGAACATATGCCACCCCTTCCAGCATGGCGCATTTTTGCTTTGGGTAAGATCGCAGCGACTTTCCACCTGGGTAGTCGGCACCCAAAAAAATCGAATCTTGAAGCAACCCTCCACCGCCCACCAGTCGGCGACCAGGATCGCCGGTGCCTCTTGCAGCCACAGTACCAGCAACTTATCTTTGGCTACCACCGCCTCCCTCAAGTCCATCTACTGGACCACTCGCCCCCTCCCCCCCTTCCCCCCACAATTTGTGCTAATGGGTTCGAAGTGCTCCCAAAAGAGCTGCAAACACGCATAGAAAAATGGACCAGAAGCTATGATGAAAAGAGCTGCTAAATGATCATCAAATCAAGAATTGGGGTATGTCCAATCTAATCCACACGACTTCGAAATGTCCATAGCCATGTGTAGCTCATGGAAAGCTCCAGTATCTAAAACACAGGTATTGAGACCCTGGTATCTGCTGATTGTGCATCCCTTGGCCATATCTTGCCCGATATGATGATTGTGACACGCAAGATATATGAAAACCATGCATTTACCATGTCTTTTAGAATACATCATGTCTTCTAGATGATTTGGATTACATGTCACTTGAATGCCAGCATGAAGCCGACTGGCGTTTTGGGATTTGCTTCCACATTCTTGACAGTGCAAGTGCTGCCTGCCCAAGGTTCCAATTCAAAGAGTTCTGGTATTGTTGTTGCATCATTGCTTCAAGGAGTATGCAAGGCAACCAACATGTGGCATAGGGGAAATTGCCATTCAACATGACGTCTGTTGACATGTACCTTCAATGCCCGTCGATTCACAATATTCGCCTGTCAGTTGAGTGGGGCGTCTTGACCAGCACTGGGTCAGCCCTTTGCCTGCTGCATTGTAGGTCATCTTGGCTTCCACATGGAGTTCACGCCCTGGATCAACAAGCACTAAGCCAAAGCTGGGATTTTCAACTTGCTTGAAATGGCGGACACCATAGATCAGAAAAGAATTCGTGACTAATTTGTGCATACACTGAAACACTCCTCCGCAGAGAATTTGCAAGCAAGACAAACGCATTTTGGGAGACCAATATTTGTCTTTTTCACATCTGATTTCTAACACACAATGAGGCATCTCCTTCCAACCCATCCCACCCCACCTTTTTCTTATAGCCATAATTTGCTGCCTCGTACATATCACAGCAATATGTGCGGCACCATCTTTGCCTGTGGTAACCCCACAGTGTGGAAACATGTCGCAATGCAGAGTCACTCTCCCAAATCATAGCAGCTGTAAATGACTAGAAACAGACTTGCTCTTTGCCTTTTAAAAGGCATTCCTTACATGCATTTATGTGTGCAATTGATTTTATCTTTTGTGAATACAACGTATAAAAATGCTTGGCTATAAGCTCTGCAAACGTACGGCCACCTCATACAGACTCAAGGGGTAAGGCGAGTGAGATCCAGAGGCGCTGGGGTGGGCACAAGACGACAGTTTGTTCAAAGGCGTCGTCAATCTGACGATGGCGAAGTGCGTGACTGGTTTCAGGTGCTCCAGGGACAGGAAACTGATCATTGTTTTCCATCATATAACCTGGCTGTGTGGGCGCTTCTCTATTTATAAAAGCCCTACATGTAAAACACAAACGCAGAATAGTGCCATAAATGCAAAGGCCAAGCCTGGCTACTAAGTCCACGGTGAAGCACGAGGTACAACCAGAGAGCTGAATGGGGAAACTTTGTCAGCGCACAGGGTTCCAGCTTCACGAACTCACACTGGCATCTCGTCGACGTCACATCAGCATGTGATCAACAACACAAATGGAGGTTGCAACGAGCAAGATGTTGGAATGCATGGGACAGGCAGCTCCCCAGGGCACTCCATTTTCCTGCCATTATTAAGATTTCAAGCACCGATCGAATCCAACCCAAGAGCGTGCTCACACACACACTCCTTCGGTTATCATGCTGGTGGCACCTTTCCATCCTCAAAATGATTCGCAGCAGCCAGAAACCTGGAAAGGTCATTGCAACCCCTGCCACTTTCGAGCGCCATCACTGCAATCAGCTTCTCTGCCTTCACCCCATTGATCACAAAACTTGTTCTCCATTGCCCCATTTCAAATGCCTTGCCCCATGCGAACAGGTAACGTCCATACTGGACAGGTCCATAGACTCAAGCCCTTAGTGAAAAACCACTATAAAACGCCCACCAGATGCCCTGAGCTGCACCTCCGATTAAGCTATCGCCAAAGCCAGAAACTCGCATCATAACATCACCGCATGACCCCAACTGCATTTTTGCAGTTTGTTGAGGATTGTTTCAGTATCCTTGTATATACAACAATTCGCCTCTGCAAACTGGCCAAGCGGCAGGACGAGGGGAAGATTTTTTAATCATTGTGGATAACAAGCATAGGGATGCAACTTTGCGTAGTGCTAGGCGCCTAGAGTTCGAACCGTATTAACCCTGAATTAGTATAGTGGACCCCCAGAGTGAGAAGTGGCTATAAGCGTGCGTCATGGGGACTAACGACGTCTGGATCGCCAGGGAGGGGGGTGGATACTAATAGGGGGAGTATAATGACAATAGTTAAATATGGTCTGACTTGGTTTCAATCGTGCATGGAGTATTTTTTGTCTGCATTTCTTCCTAGCAAGATATGTATGAACTCAACATAAACTACAGCGGCTGTAAGTATTTGCAGTCTGCACCAGAAGCCGTTGCTGAATTTTATCTGTGTTTGTGATGACTTTATCGAATTTGTACATGTTTGTACTTCATTTTGATTAGCCCAACTACATCATATGTTGGCACCCATGGCCTTCCCCCTCCAGGATTCTGTTAGAGGTTGAAAGGTCCAAAACTCAAAAATGTGTCTTCCCTTATTTTTTCCTCATAGACAAACATTACCTGAAATGATAGCCTCAGAGTATTGCACTGCGTCATGATCTAGGGAAGTGTACTTGGCCCCTTCTACCGTCTCTCCCCATCTGTAAGCTGCTGATGCCGAGTCATACATACCCTTGACCTGCATGAGAAATAATCAATGAAAACTCAAACACCTCCGAGATAACAAATAGTTGTGTTGTTTATTGCTTTGTTAGAAATAAATTCACCTTTTGGGAGGCTTTATTTATGTGACTTCCTTGCTTTTTCCTGGAATTTGTGCTTAAGGATTGTATGCAATTCTAATAATGTCGTCGAATTTTGGTAGGAAATGGGTAGGTATTGAGACGATGAGAGTATGTTGAACTTATTCCTCTTGAGGCAAGAAGTTGAAAATTTCCATGGTCCCGCCAAACCCAGGAACAAGGGTGTCTCAGAGTACAGCCTTTGCCCCTGCACCAATAAGCAATAAGGGTGGATCTGCCAATGCCACCAGCGATCAATGGGGCGGCTGTCTCCTTGAAATAGTAGTTCTATATGCAGCGTTGTGAAATGTAAGGCATGGAACCTACAGATTACGTGGATCATCAATCCCAGCCAAAACAGAGCAGGATTTGGAGGCCCAAATAATCGATTGAAAGATGGCTTTTAATGAGCAACAAGTGCTTTTATAGGGAAGTGGTGTTTCTGAACATGTCGTTAAACATGGCAATTGATTGCTTTCTCATGGTGCCAATTGGCATATCGAGAAAGGATGACATTACGACTGAACCAAAGAAGTACGTGTTGGAAAATTTGCCTCAACCATTAGAAGCACTACAATTCCATTGTTTTATGAGTACTATCTCTGTTTCGAAATTGTCTATATTCCAAAAGGCTTATCTGGTATTTAAGGTAAGAATAATGTCAATTTTGTTGTGCTTGGCATCTACGTCACCCTTATCTCCCCCCATTACACCACCCACCTGCACCACCACCTTAGTCGTATATCTCAATGCCGGTACCAGGTTCATTCAGCACCATTGCCTAATACAACTTTTAAGATGCTTTCGTGGAAAACAGTAGGCAGAGTTGTAGTGATTGTCATGGTGCGTAAATGGGATTTTGAAAGCCACAATCAGGAATTGGAGCAGCTCGAAAGACTCCCAATTGGGATATCATGGGTATTTCCTCAAAAACTCAATAGTTGATCATTTTTTTGCATCCAATAATAAGTTTTTGATCACGAATAGGCAGTGCTTTGGGGCATGTCCATAGCTTATGCCAATTTCGATACAATCATACAATATCTTAATGCCACAGGTATGGACTCCCCTTGTACTTGAAATTGACGCTAAGTGCACCAAATTCAACAGTGCCTTTTTAAATTTGCACAAACGAAGATCAAATGGAGATGGTGATTTAGTGTGCATTGCAGACGCGGCTTGATTAGAAATTACCTCAAAAGGAAAAGAAAAAGTTCTGCAATAACTGAAAATGAGAATTGCGGACGTGCGATTGAGCAGAGTGAAATTTCTTTCTACAAGTAATATGATAACGATGATGAGAAACTCTTGGACGGTGTCAGCAGTGCCTATCTTTTCTAAAACAAGGTTCTTTATGAATTGGGTAAATTGGGTTGCAAATTATAGGAATAAGACCAATGGAACAATGCAGAGGATAGACAGCCCAAGGGAACTTGACAGGCACATTTTCGACCAAGTTGTAAATATTATGTGCATGGTGGTGATTAAAGCAGAATAACCTGGGCATAGATGAAACTCAAATCAAAGAAGAATCCAAAAAAAAGGAAATAGATTGACCCAATGAGCCGGTCTCCAAAAGTTATTGCAAAAAATTGTAAATAAAAGCAATCTTCTAAAGGTAGTAATTCTTTTACAAGCACACCCATTGAATAAACTAGAATATTTGAAATATGGTTCTCTTTCATATTGCAATATGATGTTGAAACAAATGAATATCCTGAGGCGAAGGATTTTATAAACATTTGAAAATGCACAGGCATATAATTTTTCTGAGCACATGTATCCCATATTGATAGGTACTTCTTCCATCCAGGATTATTTGTCCTCAACGACTTTGCCCCCTTATTTCTATATCATGAAATTTTATTTTCAATGCAATTTATTCTACAACTAGACTTATGTTTTTTGGAGTATACTATCAAATTTTCAAGTGAATCTTAAACATCGAGGATTTGGCAGTATTGTATAGTAAAGTTTGGAATGCCTTTAAGAGCCGTTAATCCAATCTTTGGAAGCTTTGCCTATTTGGCGCCATTGTTCTGGTTGATTTGGCATAGTTAGCATTTTGTTGGCTCTAGTTTTGACTCAATGCCACCAGCGCCACCTGGGTCAAACCCTAACCGTTGCATGCCATACAAAGTGTTCTAACTGCCATGCTTTGTTGTTTCTTGGTGCTATGCTATTCAATGCCACTTGTGCCTTTTTTCTCTGCCTAAATGCGGTTGTCAATTCTTTTAAAGATGGCTAATTGCCCAGATGATTTTGTGTCCTTGGTAATGTTTTCAAGGTGAAAATGCACTTGCTTTGAGCATAACCCAAGGTGTGGCGTCATGTGAGCATTGTATTGTTGCCTCAAGCGTGTTAGCCCAGTTGATCGCACAATGCACAACAAGCCCTAGGTAAAAATTTGCGACTCACATCCAATCAAAGGTACAACTTGTAGCGATCAACACTATGTGACCACTCATCATCACAGACGATACATCACAACAAATAAAGGAACACAATGCAATGTGTGCATGCACAATCACACGACACAAACACAAAAGCAGGCACACAAGATGCAGAGAAATCAAAGGCACGCCACACATACATTGCATGATAAAGGCACTATAAATATATAGAAAACCTTAGCAATATGTGTTCGGGTAAGAAGGAGTGCCACGCAATGTGGTTAAGGACCAGCACTAGAAGATTCGTTGGGCACTGGTGTGCTGCCCAGAGGCCATGCCACAGGGCGCCGCCGGTTCCTCAACAAATTGTGCCGCGGGGCGTTGTTGGTAGTAAGCGCCCACCGTCCAACGCCATGGGTTTTCCCACTCTAATGGAAAAACGGTTTGATTATTACCCCTATTACTAAATGCATTATCAATGAAAACATGTCTAGTGCCATTAGCATTTGGGCATGCAATGGCATTGTATCCATGCCATGGGTGCTGACTTCAATTCTGTAGTAATAGCCCTACCATGCAAACCCGAAGAAACGAGCAACCTAGCAAAGCCTGCCGGCAATGTGGCAGAGGAGGCCCTGCTGACATCATCGGGTGCCTTGGTGGGTGCATCGCCCACATTTGAACTGAAAACCATGCCAAACATACAATCTGGAGAATGTCTAACAAGATAAATTTACCAAAATCAAGTATACTTTTTGCACTCGAGGGGAATGGGATGAACAAAAGTTGGGGAGTTGGATTAAGTCATATTTTGCACAAGGTCAAAGGCCTGTTTGGCTACGTTGGACCATGAGCCACATGCAACAAGCTGGCCAAAAGTGGGAATTTTCCAATTTGCAAACACAATCTGCATCGAAGAAAAGTGGTTCTATACGACGAAAGAAGCCCAAAAATTGGGTTCTGCTAGAGAATGGACACCCTAGTACTCCCAAAGTACAAAGCAAAGCTTTCATAAAGAAACTGATGCTCTTGGCTGCCACAGGATGACTTTAGAAGTGTCCAGTTGGGGCTCACCTTTGTGGCCTCGTTGGTACTTGGCCCTTTGGTAGAGAGGTATTGCGACTCGATCTAGCAAGAATTGGGCACCAGAATGGCAGAATTGAAGTTGGTGTTGTTGATGGGAATGTGTGGAGGGATGTGAAGGCGGAAAAAATTCTTCCCTATCAGAGATGTTATAAGCACTTTTGCAAGCGCATTGTTATCAAAATCGATAGGGCCAAACCGCACACAAAATCATTGATTCCAAGCAAGGTTTCAAAACAGCCTTGGAGTGGCAACTAACAAAGTCCAAACTTCAGCATCTTGGACTTTTTGTTACCACTCACTGCAAATTTGTGCATCGGAGTTAAAGGAGAGCAGAAACCTGCAGGACATGATCAACGCCATGGCGATGGATTTCTGCAGTCATAATCCCAACATGCTTGAGAGCATGTGGGAATCTCTCTTCCATGTATTCGATGCCACGATTCAGCATAGCAAGGGCAACGACTTCACCGTGCCTCACACCGGGATGGGAGTGGCGCAGATCCACGGTGATCTCCCATGGACCTGGAATGTGAACGCACATTTTTTGGACAAAGCAATGGGTAGTTTGAGGACTGCTCATAAGGAGCACGGCTAACTCTTTGCTTCAAAATAGATAGTTTCACGGTTTTGGACCTAATATTTCCGATTTCGAACTCCTTTTGTGATTTCGAAATAGTTGTTCTAATGAAATTTGTATCTCAAATAGATGACAATTAATCCTGGGAGGAGGAAGCAATATTCATCAAATCCGATCATTACACGATGAAATTGTTGTTTGCAGTAGACAACGGCGTTACCATATAGCATAAGGATTTCAGTAACTCCAAAAATATTTGGAAAGAATGAATGTGAGTCTTTTGAATGCTGTAGCAGCTATGTAACTCAACAAGCTGACATTGATTCTCTTCAAATTGCTTGTGAAGTATTCAAAGATTGCGTGACTTGTGTAGCATTCAATGTCGGTTCTGAAAGCAGGACATCTGATTGAAATGTGCGACAGCAGAATCAACTTGTTTATTTTGTCCAAATCGTACTTTGCATTTGCGATAATTGCCTGTGAGGAAACTCACATCACGTTTACCGAAATGATATAGGCATGTGCCTGTCACTGATCCATCTTCGAAGAATTTCAGCTGATACGAAACATCATCTACAATACGCACAAAAGCTCCATCATCGCCAGAAATATATTTCCTGTTTCCCAAGTACCTGTATCACATAGAATTATACAGTGCTTTTAGTCCATGCTGCCCATTGAAATTGGGTCCACCACATGTAAATTTGATCACCTGTGTTACGTTCATCGTCCACACAGCAATTTTGATTTCGACACCCTCGACTCTTGCTTCTAATTTAGAAGTTCTAAACAAGAGCACAAATTTCTGCAAGGCGTACAGAATTTCGAAATCCAAAAATATAAGCATGAAATATTTCGAGGTTTCAAAATCAAAAATACAACAAGATCCCAACATACGAAACCTGCTCCATATTGTGAATTGTTTGAAGCAATGTATGCGCTGTCAGTTTGTGTGTACTATGTGTGTACTGCGCAAAAGGGTGCTAAAGTCACCAAAGAAGCCCAGTTCATTAATTGAAAAATATTTAAATTCTATGTCGCTACGGATGTGACAGTCCTTCTAAATGAGCTTTGCACAAATTGCATAGTTCGAAATCACATATCTGTGCGGATCTAGGTCTGCTAGTATCAGTGCGGGAACTGAGTGAATCCTGATTATAAAACATACAGTGCTTTAGCTAACAGAATATTGGAATACTATAGCATATCCCTGGAAGGCTTTTGAATTCCAATGTGCAGCTGAGGGCATTTGATCCTCAATTCAAATATTTCAATGTACTCAGATTTAATTTGCTTCTTTGTGAAAACAGCAAGCAAATGCTTATGTGGTAAAGTGACATGTACTGAGCACGCCACAGCTATTCACCTTCCCGATGGGGGAACCGTGTCTGTAACGCCACCACCAAGTTGTCTGCATGTCCTCATGAGCCTCAAATGATCTGTGGCCATTCTCGCGACAGTTTGCAGACCATCATCTGTGATGGAAGGGGAAGGGGAGCAACGGCACAGGAAGATGCAGCAAACGAAGCAAAAGAAGAGCACAGCGAACCTGCACAAATCGGAAAAGGCACCTCTGTGGAAATATGGCACATTTTTCGGATGTCCACTTCGACTCAATTCTCCAAACCATGGTGTGTCACCAAAATTGTGCTTTATAGCCATGCTGGGCGTTGCGCGTTTCCATTGATCGTTATGATAATGGCTTGCTCCCATTCTGCATTTTTTCTCTGTACTGAACAGATAAATGTGCTCTGTGAACTAATGCCTCGGATGGACTATTATTGCATCACTCACGTGGATGCTTTTTGGACTCACAAGACTTTCTTTTTGTGTGCCATGGAATAAACATATGTTAACCACGTGTTTGCCACTATGCCGCGATTTTGATGAGAGCAATTCAACGGTTTGCTGATGAGCGAGCTTGAACAGAAGCACCCCCACATTCAATGCCAAACAAGCACTATTCCGATTTCTTGACGTGATCATAGCACTCTATGACAGCAAGGTGAGCGCGGTGCTAGGGATGGTGAAGGAGGCCAAGAGATGCACATTCCATAATTACAACTACTCATGTCCGCTGAATTGGACACATGTCACACATACACAACTGCGCTTTCGTTAACATGAATAACACCCCCTTCGGATGGAATGGGATTTGTGTGTACGGATGGGCTGGTCAGCTGGAATTTCTCACTGGTGTTTTTCTGTCAGTCCTAGGCGAAGGAGCTCCTCAAGGGCGGTACGAAGCCTCACTAGCAAAAAAGGGACCAAACAACACTTTCGTTAACACACATAAAACGCATTTCATCAAAGTTCCGCATGCTAAGTACACAAAAGTAACCCAACCCATAAACTCGTACACGTTTGAACACGTGTTATTTGGCCCTTTTTTTCCTAGTGCCTGTTGCTTAAAGCAACTCAGAAATCTGCGCTCTGCTGTGGCCACCATTGATGTTGGAACACGCCCAACTCAATTCTTGCCTGGAAACGCGCATGGCAGTCTATGATGCGGGTGTTGGAATTATTACAAGCACAAATGACTTGCGATAATTAGTGAAGGATCATCTGCGCTTCTTGTGATGCACTGGACGCTGCGGTTTTCGGTGGCGCATCCCAGCCGGAGGTTGCTGGGATCCCCTTCATACTCACACGCTGGGACCAATAGCGGCACCAATGCCGCCAGCTGCGGCGACAACCCTTCCGCGGCCTCCACGTTCACCATCGTTGCTCCCTTCTCCACCGCGTCCAGCGGCCTCCACTTCCATAAGCGTCGAGGATAGAAGCGCGATCAAGCGCAGCACGCCGTGCCACTGCCGCAGGACGGCATCGCTGTGAACCTGCGCATGGGAACGCCTGCAGTCGATGGTCTGGATTACGTGTCTAGGAGGCCCATGTGTGCCCCGGTGCTTGGGGTGTGTGGCGGCTGCCAGTGTCCACCGGCAGAGCAACACGCCAGCGCCCAGACCAGTGCCCTATCATGGCCTTGCCGCCAAATGGCGTCCTACAGCAACCCACCCACCAGAGAAGAGGCACGCGGTCAGCCCCGCGCCACAACAGGCAAAGTCATCTCACCGTGAGCTGCGGTGAGAGAGCAGCCTGAATACGGGCCCCCTTTGTTCCCGCCGCGAGGCCATCACCGTTTACCTCTTGAAGTCAATCTTGCCCGGCGCATGCATGCATATGCTCCGGGGAGGGGGGGGGAGCTTTTGGGCCATTGCCTGTGCGCAGCAAAAGATGCCGGCAACGGCACGAAAGACACTGCAGGTGAGGCGGTCTGAAGGGGCCAAGAACATCTCGGGAAGTCTTTCTGCGTCGGGAGTGGCATATCAAGCTCACCTGCGGCATGCCCGCCCCTCGTGGCACTCCGAACGGCTTGTCGCGCGGGAGTTGGCCTGGTTGCGGAGCCGCCTGTCGCCTGCAGTCTGACGCCAGTGAAATTGTCGAGGACAATGAAATGGTCGCGCGGACAGTGAAATGGCCGGGCCGCCAACCATGCACCAAAAGACTCTTTCAGGAAGTGTCTTGCGGCGCTGCTGCTTCTCACATCCTGCCCACGTGCCTCGAAGCACTTCCTAAAGGATTGCAGCCAACAGCGCCGGAGACACAGTGAATGTTTGGGAGATTTGCGCCCAGATGGCGGGTTCCTGGCTGTGGCAATGACCACCATATTCAATGACGGACATGAGCATCCACTGGACTGCAGCCCTGGCTTCGGACCCTATTCAATTCAATCAATCAAGTTTCTTTAAATTTCACGCTCCAACAACTAAGGTCATGGTGCCTTGACCCTATTCAATTGAAATTAATGGGGTTAAGCACTTTCGCAGCACAAGCGCAGGCCAGCCAAAATGTGGTAGTTTGAATCCTAAAGGCCCGTCGGCTGAAGAGGGCTACCTCGACATATGACTGACAGTTCGCCGCCACACAGCGTTAGCTGCCACCCGTTGCAAGTGTGCGCTAATCTCACTTACACAAGCACGGTAGCTACCACATACTCTGAATGCATACATACCAATATCAACATGCCTTCTTACACTTAACAACCTGAACAAATGCATGCTCAAAGCAATGCACATGCGGGGCAGCACATAACACAACCGTCCATCTTGCGCCCTCATGTTGCGTTTACAATATGCAGTGTACGCAAGGTCGCAGTACTTCGGATGGTGTACAACCCAGCTCTACTTGGGTGTCACAACCGTGCATTGTCACATCGTTTAGTCACCATAGTTCGAGCGCACGGTAGCACCTGCTGACTGACGTGAGTCACAACCGTTCCACATGTTACCAACATAGTAATCCGCACATTTGAGAGAGTGGCCACATGCCATACTGCACCCAAATTAGCCCTAGCACCAGCCATACTCAACGCGGATAAGGAGGGCACACTCAGGCGACTATATAAACGAGAGCCACACCGCAGATTTAGAGCCAATGCCAACCTTGCGCTGGCTGAGACGAATGGGTCTTACCATAGACACTGCCATCGCTAAAGCTCACTAGAAATAAAAGGAGCAACTTGGCTACCTGAGGGGTAAGGGGCATAGCACAAACCGCGCACGCTATGCTATTCCCTTGGGTTTTTAAGAGCCGAAACTATCACATGCGTGGTAGGGACCCTCTTGCACGTTTCTTTTTTGCATCCCACCCACCCACCCTTATCTACCGTACCCTACACTGGGTCAAGGAGCAAATCGCGAGAACTGCCCTGCACGCCATCACCCATTGGCTTTAACTATAAGGCCAAAAGGTGTGGTGGCACAATCGACAGAATTGGCACCGATGTGTGCGTACTGCCATTGATGGATGTTCGAAATTCCCCCTATCTTCCACAACAGCACACCGACATGCCTAGGATCCCCCACTGCCTAGAGGTCTCCTGGTGGCTAAAACTAGCCGCGGGGTATCTGCATGGAATATAAGCTATGTGTTCAGTACATATCCGATTAAGTGCCTTCCTAGGAAGACCTGTTGCAAGCAATCCCTCTTTCCAAACAGGCTTCAACCCCGCCAAACATGACAATGGAGGGTTTGGATGCTCTCAAAGATCCCATGTGTCGCTATGGGGGCGCTCTTGCATCTTGCAATGGTACGGGCGAAGCTTAGTCACAGCGGCGCCTTGAAAGTGGTGTGAATGGCGTGCAAAGTGCTTCTCGCGGCATAGGCCCAGCACAACTAGTTTCGACGATTTTCTAGCTGCCACGCAGCGGGGGACGATCACATTCTCCCAAACCTTCTGTGGCGGTCTTAGCACCCATGGTGTCCTCGCCCATGGTGGGGTACCTTTCTACAAAGGCCATGATTGTGAGGTTCGCAGATTTCTGGGTCTCCGATCCGGAGCTGCTGTCTTCATAAAGCCATCAAAACCGCAGTGGCTATCAAGGATCGAAGGGTACAAAACCCAGTTTCGTGGTCTTCCCCCTTTAGCAGGAACGGCGTCGACCTGCCACAAAGACGGCGGCAACAGATATCCAATCTGGGCTGCGCACCGTTAGTCGCAAGGCGACCTGGTCAAGGACCTGTTTTGAGGGCTATTCGGCCAGACCTTGAGAAACCTCGACTTTTTGGCATAAATCACAAGGTTCAAAGTACTTCCATGTGGCCGGCACTTATCCATTGTCCACAAAATTTGTAGTATATAGCAAATGTATAAGTAGTGCCTTGGTCCAATTTTGAAGGATAATCAACAAGTGCATCATAAAATATAGCCTCTTAAACAAATTGTTTTA
The DNA here is from genome assembly GCA_905146915.1 of Ostreobium quekettii. Classification (NCBI taxonomy): domain Eukaryota; kingdom Viridiplantae; phylum Chlorophyta; class Ulvophyceae; order Bryopsidales; family Ostreobiaceae; genus Ostreobium; species Ostreobium quekettii. Next base: position 31,298 of record CAJHUC010001111.1, read on the forward strand.
TTTGTTTCCGGATGGGGGGAGTGCAAATTAATAAACCAAAAGCATCCATCCAAAAGCAATCGCAGGTCACCCAAAAAATTGCAAGTCAGTGTTGATGGACAAAAACATGAGCTGCTCAATGCGTTCATCCCCCAAAGACACCCGCCAAGACTACACAGTGTACGGCACACTGCGGCAACCCCCTCAAGGTCAGCGAGCCAGCCGGTGCAAAGTCGCGTTGATTGTCTGGCCTGCCAGCCTGCAGATCGCCAGCCAAGGGGGGTTGCATGGGGTGGGGTGGCTGGCATCTCCGCCGCCACCTTATTGACATGGCTGCTCAAAACCATGCCGATGTCACCCAAAGTGGGCCGTAACCAAATGGAAGGGGTGGCAGATGCAAGCCGCGAGCGCCCAACCCCGCCAAAGAGTTGCCAGTCAATGGGGACCCCGGGCGGGCCCACAACCACAGGTAAGTAGCGGATTGGCTTGCAAACACGCTCAATGTACGCCGGATCAATCACCCAAATGTCAACAAGGCCGCCACGGTCGATACAGGGGTGGGGCACCCAGAGTGCGCCAAGGGCCGGCCAGGTGGAATGAGAACATGGGATTTGGAGTTTGGGGCCCACTGGTTGGTCGGCTTCCTGGTTGCTTGCATATAGTGGCAGCTGGCGGCAACCAAACGTCACTGAACACCACAAAAAAATGGGGCAGAAGTACCCCACACAACAAGCAGCCAGGTACCCCAGCGGCGGAGAGTCGCTGGAGGGGGACACCGCTATGCAAAAGGGCGCCGCCCCCCCGCGGGGTGGGGTGTGGGGGGGTGGGGGAAAGAGGGGGGGCGGTGTGTGTCTCAAGATGTTACAACCTTGTACAAAGTACAATCATGCTCGAGAGCAACGAGGCTAGTTTGGGCACTTCGTGGATTGCAACAACCCAAGCAATGTTGGTAACCCAGAGTGTGCAAAGCTGAGTATGTTAAAATATGAGAATCTAATAGCCAGGTAAAACAAATGCAGGTTGCAGAAGCCATGTAACCAACTACTTCCATATATATTGAGATAGGTCCCACCTCCCTCCTAAGGGGGACATAATGTTATGCACAAGCCTAGTATGCACTCTATGTGGGGCACGCTTCACCCACAACCTAATGATAGACCTAGTGTAGGGGACCCCTTACCCAAGTCCTCATGATAACTTCCTAAACTGAATACAAATAATGAATAGTAATTAAGGACAGACCAGTCTGGAGATCACGTAAGACCTCTAGATGCCCGGCAAGGTGAGTCCAGGATTAAAGAGGATAGTAGCCCCTGCGCAATGTACTGTAACAAAACGAGTAGCCCCTTCACACAATGGTGTAGTAATTGGAAATTGTATATTACTTTGATGAATATTTGAATGACTTAAGTAATTTAAATAAGCTTATCTAAGCTTAAAACTTTGCTCATCATGATTCACACGTTCAGATTGGAAATTGTATTAATTTTCAAGATAACAAGGTTATTAAGCTCATTTAGATTATTTACACCATTTCCGGTTTTTAAAAATTGTTCCTTAATAAAATTAGTGGGATTATATGCACTACAGTAGACAATGATGTGTTGCATAGGCATGGATGCATGGGAGCTGCCGTAAAGTGGTGCAAGTATACTCAAAGAGATTGTGTGTGTGATGTGGTAGTATGGACACCTGTCAGGTACTTGAGTTATATTGGATCATAGGCGCAAGCGCCCATATGGCCATGTTACCTCAGAGGGACATGATACTACCTGGGGGAAACCACTTGGCATTAAATGCGGCATACCAAGTGTCCCAAGCAGCATGTGAGTGGTTCTCCTATGGTAGAGGTAGCATGGCAAAAGGGAATGCTGGCATTACAAGTGTATTAGACATATCAGGAAGCCGAGTGCTTGGCTTTCATAGGTTGCGTACCTCCCCCCTTCGCATCCCACCATTGAGGACTCTTTCTCTTGCTCGGAGCACAGCCAGTGGTGGTGGCCCTCACTATCTTTCGTATTACACCTTACTGCACCAACCTTGGCACAATTGACTCGACTTCTTTAGGAATACCTTACTATCCCCCATGTGAGGGGGAGGTGTCAGACTTTCCAAAGGTCTTGGGAGGTTACTGAGCCTTGCGCTTCTTAATTTTTGCCGCGTTTTCATTAGGGACTCGCCTAGAGCCGCTGCATTGGATCGTTCAGTGGCAGTAGTGCTAGTCCGGGCTTGTCTTTAGGCCACTAGGCCTGGGAGGCGGCTCACAAAGGGCTGGGTTTGGACTCAGTGGTATCGGATTGTTTTATCTTACATTTTTAGGTGATGACTATTTATTTTCAAGCGACAAGGAAGTTGAACATGGATCTGGATGCTGGGCCCCCATTTCAAAATGTCGATTGTATTACATGTCTTATTATCAATGAACGAGTTCTGATGTGTTTGGTTCAATTGGTCAAACGGTCCGGTCTCCAGCTGGTTTGAATCGCCGTCGATGAGAGGCGACAACACGCGCCCAGCTACACGAGGTGGCCTGGCCGCAGCTCAATACACTACGCCAATCTACTTGGTATTTTGTCCTCCCTTTCCCATTTCGTTCAGCATGCAGACAAGTCGACGAGATATCAGCCCATCAGGTGGACCAAGATAGTTGGCGATCGTGCATGGCAGCCAAGCGTAGCCGGAAAATTTTAAATCCAGCGTTACAGGTAAATTGACATTTTCCCCTTCAATTCAGATCTATGCCAGAACTTGTGGTCACAGCCACAAACATTAAAGATGGGTGCCAGCCGGCGTAGATATTTGCGCAAACACAGCGCTGCACGGCTGCCTAAAGCAAAAGTGTCGGAGCGAATGAAGGACGGGCGCTTCTGACTCGTAAATAAGTACGAGAACAGTACCTGGGACTTGTGTGAATATTCGATACTACTTTCAGCATTTGAGTGTATGATGCTCGGGCAACTGCGAAGCGAAGAAGCAGTTTGGCATCACACTTGAACGTTGGAAGCATGTGACGTTTGGAGGCCATCAGTGCTTGATATCGCCCAATAAAAAGTAACATTTGAATGTTCCATTGAAAATGACACACCGCGGTTGTTTCAATCACAAGAACAGCATTCTGAAGCGTTTTATGAATCCGTTGGAAACCCAGGCGCCCAAAGTGATTGTCACCCATTATGTGATATCTAGATCACATTAACCTCCGGTATTAATTGTAGAACTCATGGGCGGACTCAATCTTTCCAGCATCGCGGCGCATTACCACTTCGATTCCGCGTGTGTTTCAAGACATGAAGCGATTACTTATTACAGTTTGCAGTTACAAGATTTGCAGGTACCCATTTTGCTCTGATGGGTTTGCCTGTTTGTATGGTTTGATTTTCGAGGTAATCCCAGCAACAATGACAGCCAAATGTTTAACGTGTAGTGCGTGCTTGCAAATAACTCCATGATTGTAAACTCGTAGCTGGTGAAATATTGCCATTGCCCCCGCTGTGATCACAGCGTGTCTCGTCGTCTCATCATGATGAGACGAATACATTCTGACTCAATGTATGCCACATAATGTGTGCATGTCCATGCACTTCCAATACAGCGCGTTGGTGATTTGGTGCTCAGTATTGAGTTCTATTCGGCTATCGAGTTCCAGTGCCACTTGTACCTTACTTTTTATGCGTCCTCATCAAAGCGACAGCAATAGAAGGCCTCATCAGGTTAGTCGTGAACATGGAAGCGCCGCCCTTCTTGCGTACTATGTCTGAGCGTTCACATTTGCTGGTCCATGAACCAAGACGATTTTTAGAGAAACTTTTGATTCCGTACTACTTCAGATCCATTTGAATCATTAACTTCATTGACGCGATCATTTCGCGGACAATACAAAAATGTCACAATTTTTAGCGATTGCACAAAATGTTGGCGCTGTGATAGTTCTGTGAATGGACTCCATTACCCTTGACCCATTCGACGATTTTATGCGCTTTTTGTTGTGGCAGAGATTTACCCTGGACAGGTCAGTGGATGAGTGACCACTAACCCGATGCATGCCCCACTTAGCGTGAACACTAATACTCCTTGTCTTTGGAAGAGGACCTTCCTGGTGCATGTGCAGATTGCCCTGCGGTAGCTCCGATCTCCAGAATCACCTGCTCCGGTCCTTGGAGGTTTGCAAGCTGCAACCTCCACCCGAGCGCAAGATGCGAGCCCGAGTACCGCGTGTGCTTTCCCAGATTTTACAGATGCAGGAGAAGTAACCAGCACATGCGACAACGGCGCCCCCGCGGAGCCCACTGCCACGGCAGGTGAGAATGCAACATATGCACGAGCTTCTTCGTCCGCAACAGCGCACGTTGGTAGTGCGATGTAGCTACCGAACTCATAGGTCGGTGAGCCCTTCGGCTCATGTGTGTTTGTATCCCATTCAGCACGCCATTAGTATTGTTTCTTCGAAACACAAATTTTGTTATCTCGGAAGAGCGATACATGTATGCACACCATGTATGTATGTTGTACACCAAGCAAACAGCAATGGACTTCTGGCACATAGGAATCATGTCGTGTCAGGCATGGAAAATGTAAGTGTAAATAATGCATCAGCAACTGACCTCGACAAAAGCATTTCATGCACACCGCCGGTGCGCTGGATCAAGAAGGCTTGCAAGCATCGCAAATACACTGCAAGCTTGGTGTTTGCGGTGCGCACATAGCGTGTATTTAGACATATACGTGTAGAATAATACATAAGCTTTCACTAGGAAAAAACAGGCCAGATGACACAGTCCTGACACGGTCTGCTCAAAATCCAACCGTGTACTTTCGGCAAATGTGGTCCCAAAAGTACACAGTTATTACACACATTGACACAGTTTCAACCATGCATCCTAGGAAACCGTGTAGTCTACACAGTTGTTTGAAGGTACACGGTTGAAACTGTGTCAATGTGTGTAATAACTGTGTACTTTTGGGACCACATTTGCCGAAAGTACACGGTTGGATTTTGAGCAGACCGTGTCAGGACTGTGTCATCTGGCCTGTTTTTCCCTAGTGTTTTAAGCGTAAGACCGGGTAAAACGACGTAAGTAAAGGCTTTTTGCGGAAGCCCGGAGTGGCAATCAGACGCACTGGAGTGGGCAGATAACGACCTTTTGTTGGGCGACGTTGTTGCTCTGCCAAGGGTGAGGTGGGCTCTGTGTTTCGGGTGCTCGAGGGGACGAAGAACCGGTCTTTGTTTGCGACTTCATCACTCCTCAACGAGCCTTAATTGTACGCAATATAGCCGGCTGTGTGTTTACCCGTTTTGGAGTGCAAAATTCGCAAACCGAAATGGTGGCGTAGCTGCAAAGGCCAACATTGTGAGCGGTACAATGCCTTTATTGTCTGAATTGTAGCTTCGAGTCTTCACGGGAAGGAGGCAGGAGATATCACTGATGATGCAAACGGCATCGGAAACACTGAAATACCAGCGGGTGCATATGTTTACTTTTATGGTGTTGGAGCGCCTCAATACATAGATGATAATCATAATTTCTTCATGAAGAAAGCGTATGATGGTTGTGGCGAAAATTACATGCGCATATGTAACTTATTTCCACAAATACCGAAAAATCAGGCAAATCGAATGATGGATTTCGCCCTCACAGTTGTGTTGCATTTGGTCAGACATGTATGCGCAAAACCATCAAGCAGATGAGTTGGCACCAATAATTTCACTAATTGGTCGAGGTACCCAGGAGCACCAAGTTTGGCATCGCTAGTAAATACGAATTTTCGAGGATTGGCATGGCGATGAGTGCTCATATCATACTGTGATTGGGGGGCACATGATAGGGGAAGCACCGCGAAAGCCGCTTCCGGCCATATCCGTCTTCAGAAATAGCAGAGAGAAGATTTCCAACTGTTATTCTGAACGCAGCCAACATAAGTGCGTGAGAATGAAGAAGCTGGCTCACGCGAGGCCTGTTGGTGGCTGAAATCGGTGACCGGTTTAATTTTTTTGCTGTCAGCAAAGACGAGACGCAGTACTATTTGTGATCACAACGGGCCAAGTTTTGAACCTATGTTAAGCTGAAGTGTTGGAGTGGAGACTATCTCATGGAATCTTTGATTGTTGTGGCAAGAGATTCAGGGATGGATACCGCACAAGTACTTCAAAATATTGGCGTAACTTCTTGATTTCGGCGGTCTCGGCAAACCATGGGATGAGCCAAACTCTGGTGAGTCGGGCGGCTTTCGATGCGCTGCCAAGTTGATTGAATCTTCGGCTCTCTGCAAACTGTTGCGGCAAACTTGTGCGGTTACTGCTCTTCATGCAGCTCTCTGACCCGATGGTTTAGAAAAGATAAAAAGTCCTCGACACAACAGTGGTCAAGGGACGAAGTGGTGATTTAATTCCGAATACGGGAAGTGTTCATTGCGTTGCTAGGCAGTAAATGAAAATTGCCAAAAAAAATCATTTTGTATATTTAAGCATATTCTATTTCAACCTAAGTTTATTGTTTCTGGAACAGTTATTTCGGTCCCATCAATGTCGATCCCTTTTGCATTTTTATTACTCCAATGAACAGCCATTGACCATTTCTCTTTCGTGTACACTTTTGTGTCTCTGAGTATATTCTGCCCACGTCTCTCGACCATTTACCAATAACATCATTGCCAAAATGTACAGAAGGAAAAAATAGCCTCTCCCGCACCAGCATGACACAGCAATTGCCGCCATTACATTCCGTCTGTCAGGTCATGATGTGCAGCTTGATTTTTCTTGATGCACTGGATCAGATACCCGCGGATTGGAGTTTTTCGACGTGAATTCCTAATTTCACTCGTCAATTCAACGCACTGATTTGCTATCCAATGAAAAAACTCCCACATAAAGGATCACCCAAAAAGCTTTCAATAAACACAGGACAGCGTCCAAAGAAGAGCACAGAGAAGACAAACCGCAGCAAATAGTTCCCTGTTCCTGGCCTAAAGTCACACCAGATTCTCAGCTTTGTCAACGCGATCGTTTTCATTTGTCTCTCCCCTGTTGGAGGTGTCCTCTGTGCCCGAGTCCTGCACTTTGCGCAGGGAACGAAGCCTTGGTCGGTGGATTCTGGCCATGCCACCGGAGACCAAGGAATCCGTGCAACGTATGCAACACATGCAACAATATAACGAAAACACAATAGAGATGGCGATGATGACCCTGAAGCACCGCAGAACACACGGGCGAGCTGTCATGTCGGCGTGCCAAACGTAGCCAAGAATGCATGGCCACTCATTTAAGGAAATGCTGCCAGCATACACTGCAAACCGTGGCACCTATCACGATAGCGAAATCACCTTCAGCTTATACAGGTTCGCTATCGCAAGTTGCAATGCTCTAACTGCACCCAGTATTTCGGTCATTGGACACTAGTTAAGCGCGGACAGTGCCTGTACGTGAGCGGCGACAACACTTTTGCCTCAGGCACTGCAAACTGGTGTGCACGGCATACCAGGGAAGTTCTTTTTTTCAGACTCAAAGCAAGCGCTGCAAGACTGAAGTTCGGGCGACAAAACACCGCCAAAAAAAATCATCAATCAGGAAGGCACGATTTGCTTCCCCCTTAGTGCATGGCACCCTGACCAGCACCCGATTTTCTGCCAATTTAGGCAGGCTCTTAAATCGTGCTTTGGAACGCATTTGCAAGGTTCTTTGGCAGCCTCGACCCCCAAAGAGGATGAAATGCCCAGATTTTGGGTGTAGTGGTCAAACCTGGTCCAAATTGAGGTTCAACCTAACCCACACTCAGTGAGGGGAAAATCTTGTTCAACCTTGTCCAACTTGTGGTTCGAAGCTACAAACAAGAAATCCAAACTCTAAAACCAAACACACACTAAAACCTACAAAAAGGTTGCTCAAAAGACCACCATGACCTTCATCTTCTGAAATGATGGGCGCCAACCATCTGCGCTCCACGTAGCTGGACTGGACCGTCACTCGATTTGGACTGTGTCGAATCTCCATACGGCTGGACCAGGCTGGACCCCAATTTGGACCATGTTTCCCCGGGGGCAACCAGTGAAGGGCCCTCCGCTGAGTGCGGACCCGATTGAAACTTAATTTGGACTAGGTCAAACCTGTTTAAAATAGGGAACCTAGTCAAACTTTCTCCAGACTTGGCACTCACGCTAGGACCGCAGCCCCTCCCACGCGTTCGGCCAGCCCGCGTCCGCCACCGCCGTCCTCCTCGCCGTCAACTTGCCCCAGCGCCGTGGCAGAGGACCCCTGACCGGCCACCTCGCCCTCGTCTCCGCCTTGCTCCTTTTCCCCCTCGTCCTCGCCCGCTATCTGCGCGAATCCCAGCCAGAACGCGGCGCACCACAGCAGCGCCGCGGCCGTCCTGGCACATCCCAAGCGAAGGCGCATCTGCGCAAAGCACGGCGTCGCTCCGCTTCACGCACCGGACAAATTGGTCGCCTACTTGCAGACGATGCCGAGGTCACATCTGACAGCGGTCAGCCCATGGATCGCTTTCGATGTCGATGTCGAGGGGCGCGTCCCGCCACGGAGGCCAGATCGCGTCCCCGCGCCCCCGCGTCACGGGCCCCTATCGGCCATCGCCCACAGGCTGGCGGCAGATCGGCATCGCGGCTGGAGTCCCGCAAAATCCCCTGCCCCACCGGGCACCATGCCCTCATCATGCAGGTTGTCAATGGGCATCGCGGGGCGCGGCACAGCTTTTCCGCAACGGCGGACGCGCCCGCGGGGCGCCTGCGCCTACCTTGGGCGGGAGCACCGCCAAGACGGCGGCTGGGCGGCCGCTGTGCAGCAATGTATCTGTATGTACCCGGCGTGGCCGTGGGCCAGTGACGACCTGTGGGAAGGCGGGTGCCCTAGCGCGCTGGACGGATATGCCAGAGGCGCACCGCTTTCAGTAACTTGGTAAGCTTCGAAGGCGCCCGCGTTGGCACGGCATGCGCGACTGCAGCCGGTGATCGGTCGCGCTGGACGGGCTACGAGGCGCCTGCGGTTCCTGGGTGGGCACCGATGCTGAAGTTGCCTGGGCTCACTTGTGCGGGATGCCGAAATCGACGTGTACTGAGTGCGCCAGTGTGGATGTCGAGCTGTCGCGGAGAGGGGATCGGGATCGGCAAGGCGGCCTGCGCGGCCCACGGCAATTGTATTGCTCAGAGGCGGCGGGCTGTGATTGGGTGGTGTCGGCGGTGGAAGGCAATTTGCGCGGTGGTGGCTAGAACTGATGGGGGACGAATCAGGAGATGACGAGGCATTAGCAATTGCATTAGGGACATTGATGAACGGACCGGATATAAGGGACAGGATTCCTGTTGTCCTTTTGCTCCGCTGTAAACCGTTGCCATGTTCCCGAGCCTGTGGTCCCCAGTCAGGGGTTGCCCTGCCTGCCTTCGTCATCGCCTTGGCATCTGAGGCGGCCACCCGCTCTGACGCTGTTCTATAGACTCCAGAGCACGCTCGGCCAAAAGTTGGGACTGGCCAAATGGTCTGGATTTTTCGCCTCGCCATGTTGAATCGACGAAACTCTGGGCACGTGAATGTTGGTGTGAGGTGTGGAATCAACGCGGCTCTCAAATGCTCATCATCGTGATTGGTCGCAAAGAATCGCAACTCAAATGATCCTGCACGGCCATGCTAAGAGACGCCCCAGGGAGACTCGGGCTGTCTATTAGCACGAATTTTTTCCGCTCCGAGAGCTGGTTTCAGCTCACGGCTCCCAGAGACCGCAATAAGCTCACCGCTACACGAATTCCAGTTCACAAATCCGGCTTTTCCCCACATAGCAACGTGTACAACGTTCCAGCATCCGAATGAGGGAATGTAGAAATATATGAGGGAATGCACAAGAGTTTCAGGACAAAGAACTTCGGGGTCTTGTATGGTAATCTGTTGTATTTCTGCCATTGGCTTGTCATTCTGGGGGGTTTTCAAACTTACGTCGCCTGTTTTGCAAACTGCGATTCTGCTTTGTAAACAAAATCAAGACTTGACAGGACATAACTCGATCAGATTGTGTGTTTGGTTTCACGTGCATGCGCAAACTGTAACGTCACTATGTCGGAGTCGCGATGCGTTGTCTCCATGATGAAAACAAAACTGGCCACTCGTCCACAGTCGGCACCACCAGGAATTGTGCAGACGTTTCCGGCATTCTCGTTAATTAACGAGAATAATGTATTATAATACACTGAGAACATTAGACATGTTGTTCGATGCATGAACGGCGGAAGTAGCGCCACTGCGGAGCTTGCCGCGGGCATTACCCACGTTGCTGCAGCCCAACGCCAATGATCTTTTGAGTCTACTTCCCACTTTGCATTGCTCTCCCACAATTTATAGGTGCCACCTATACCACTGCCACTGCCACCTATACCACTGCCACTGCCACCTATACCACTGCCACTGGCAGTGAGACAAGGATATCATCGTCGGCGGTGGTTCCATCACATCCGTGTCTGGGCTTCCACCTATGGACACAATTTCCAAACGCGAATTACGCACATGAGTGAAACATGGCTGAAACTTGTGTTGAAGCAAATTAGGGAGACTCAAAATCCAACCGCAATTTCTGATGCTTTATCGGTCCTAGCCTTCTTGCTATATCGACAACCGGCGCACCTAACAGTGCGCCAGCTGGGATTCAACAGCGTTTCCGTCACGTAAACTGGCAGTGCCTATGTTTCATTGTACTCAATACACAATTTACCCATTACTTCCATGGGGAGAATTTTAATCACAGTATGAGAAAACAGATAATGTCGGCTCCACGTACGGATCAGAAGCAAAAAGCCACACCATAATCAAAAGGTACAGTTAAAACTTTTGGCGCCATCCTGGCGCGTCAAGGACGTGCTTTATTGCTGCCGCGGAACACTCCGCTAATCGCCCTACAATCACAACCATCAACTCCACGATAAAATAGCCGTGGCCTCTGAAGTTGTACCTACACTTTAATTGCCATGTGCGACGGGATTCAGAATGTTATTGGAAGGTTCCCGCACCCCATACAAGCTCCTACAAGGTATGGTATTCAATTGATACCTCTTACAAGAGATACTGTTACGGCTAGAACTGATTGAGTGTTATTAATAACTGAATGTATGAAAAGATGACGAAGCACTAAGGATTGCATTAGGGATGTTGATGAACGGACTGGGTATAAAGGACAGAACGTCTGTTGTCCTTTTGCCTCGGCTGTAAACCGTTGCCGTGGACTCGAGCTTACAATTCCCGTTCAGGGATTGCCACCCCTCGACCCTGCCTGCCTTCGTCAATACCATTATGAGAGACGGTGTTCAATTGATCAGTCAACGATTGTTCAATTAATTTGTTGAAAATTTCTAATGGCCGAAGACCTCTCGATTCAGGCAGCATTTCCTCGGTGAGTATCAATTAAATTTTGGCACGTTGCAGTGGAGCATATCGCAGGTTCCCCAAAATTGACGATGGAGAGAAACACACACAGCCGCCATTTTAAGGGAAGATACTATGTCGAATTTTTTACGGTTGGCGTCAAATTGATGGTAAGATTAAATTAAATTAATTTAGGGATTACTTAATTGCGAAAAGATCGACATAAAGAGGAAAAATACCCCAAAGCGCCGCGGATCAGCTGGAAGCATCTCAAGATCTGCTCTCAAACCACCTGGAAAAGTTCGATGCTCAGAAAATGCTCTAAAATGGATCAACATACAACGATTAAGGCTCCCCGCCTTGCCCATAATGACAGCTGGAATCCCATTTCTCAACCCAGGGAAACTATTACAATTTTGACCATTTTTCCCCAAAGCCTAAAACTTGGATATCGTATTCATATAATGCTGCTCAGTCATCCTTGCATCGACATAAGAATCGACGCTACGGAAGGGGGGTGCGGGGTGGGCGTGGGGTGTAAGACTGTTACACAAGAGAAAGAGGAACAGTCCGTAGACAGGGCACCACCGCCTAGGCAAGTGTATCTAAGACTCTTTTCCATGCAATGAAAAGATGATATATATATATATATATATATTTTAATTCCAAATGTATTACAGATGTGTGAAAACGAGGGAACTCCCCGGCAACTCTCAAAGTAGAGTAGGATCCTTTTCCAGCAGGAGCCGATGTAGGATCCCAAACAAAAAGAGAGCAAGATGCCAGCATTGTTCGTAGAGGCCAGAATGTTCCTGCAGGGGAGTCCCAAGCAGCAGGGCAGAATGTTCAGTCAGGAGGAGAATGTATCAGGTCATGTCCCAAATATCCCAGAATGTCCCAAGATGTCCCAAGTTGTCCCAAGCTGTCCCAAAGTCTCCCGGAGTGTGCCACAATGTCCCATATCCCATGCCCTGTCTGACTTCCAGCGTCGAACTTTCCCAGGATCGACAAACAATAGCCTCTCTCAATGGGAAAGATCAAGCAATCAATGCGTAGTGGTCCTTCGAAAAGCCCTCAGGAAACGAGCCAAGAATGGGCGTCCCGAGCCTGCAAGATAAGCCCAACTCCAATCATGCTGTCCACGTGTCAAGTCACGGATCTCACTGGCCAGCTGCTGCCGCAGAAGTGCAAAATGGGGACAATGGAATAGTCTGTGATCTCTGTCATCTATGGGGGAGTGACACCATGTGCACTGTGAGTCATTGATAATATGGAACCGATGTAAATACTGGTTTGTGGGGTAGTGGCCCGTCAGAAATTGAGCCACTGTAGATACATCATTGCGGGAAAGACCCTCAGTCCAACTCAAGGATCGAGAGAACTGAGGCATAACATCGTATAGCTGACGGCCATGTGGGGAGATATCCCACAATGCCTCCAAACGAGAGGCATAGTAGCGTCTGATAGAGGTCCTGATAGTTCTGTGGGAATGGGGAACAGGGAGGACCTCAAACAAATCATGGTCGTTAGCTACATTCCGAGCAATGGTATCTGCCTGGTCATGCTCAGTGATGTCAATGTGACCAGAGATCCACCACAAACGTACAATCGGTATCTGAGCGTGTAGGTTCAACAAGGCGCGCCGGGTAATGACCGCTAATTCCTTGCCGCCTTGTCGACACTGGATGGCCTGTAGAGCAGCTGTGGAATCACAGGCAATCGTACACCGGTTAAATGTGCCGGTGTATGGGGCATGATGACAAGCCAAGAAAAGGGCAATCAATTCCGCGTGAGCACTGGAATGATGCCCTGTGAATCGAGCAGCAATGGAGTGACCAACTGAGTCTGTGCCATGGAAGAAGACTACAGATAAGCCACAATGATCTATATGAAGCTGTGTATCATTGCGGAGTGACCCATCTGTAAAGATCCATAAATCATCGGGTGTAGAAGTAGCGCGTGCATGGCGAATGTGATCCAATGCAGTTTCCCGATCAAAGAAAGAAGGGGAAAGAAAACGATCATCAAATGTTGGATCAGTATACCACCATATGCGCTTCTCTACATGACGAAGGGTGTGGAGGGGCAGATGAGGGGAGAGGGCCTGGAGCTCGAGACAAAGCATATCCACTGGCGCCATAGTGTGGTTGACTCCTCTCACACGGGGAGTCAAGTCGAGGAGATCATGCCCATACGTCAGATGACGAACGTAGAACTCCACTAGGTACTGTCTGATATACAGATCAGCGGGCATGAAGCCAGTGATGAATCGGGCAGCTTCGTGTGAAATCGTCCGATAAAGGCCCATGATGGCAATCGCTGCTTGTCGGAGCACATTGTTTATTGGTTTCAGTTTTGAAGGGAAGCGAATAATAGATGACCATGCGGGAGAAGCATAGAATAACATGGGGAGAATCGTCGCCTCAATCATGCGGCGAGCAATGATCGGGTGGAATCCCCATGTTGGGGCCAGACCCCAACACAAACGGTGCAACCTGGTCTTGGCCTTGTGTGCAATGTGTCGGATGTGTGTCTCCCAAGATAGCTTGGAATCCACCGTGATGCCCAAATATCGCATCGAGGGAACACACTCCAAGAATATGCCTCCAAGAGAGAATGTAGGTGGAGGAGCACGGACACGTCCTATCACCATGTATTTGCATTTGCCCAAGCCAAACATGGCCTTCCAGCTGTATGCCCAATGGTCGAGGATATGAGCAACTTGTGGTCCCTTAGCATCTCGGAGGGTATCACGGGGTAACATCCAGTAGGCAATCACATCATCCGCATATGCTTGTGAAGATACTCCCTCAATGTTAGAGAGATCTTCAAGCAAATCTTGGATGTATATCAGAAAGAGGATCGGGGATAAAGGGGATCCTTGAGGAACACCCATAGTAAGGTGATGGGTGACCGCTGCAGATCCGATCTCAAATCGAGCTGAACGGCCGTTAAGGAACGACGCAATCCAGCCAATGAGAGGAGCAGGCACATGCAGACAGATCATTTTGTGTAGAAGACCGCTGTGCCAGACACGATCATATGCACTCTGAAAATCAAGTTTGAGTGTCAGCAAACGACCGGTAACATATATATATATATATATATATATATATATATATATATATATATATATATATATATATATGTTATTTTAAAATTCCAAATGTATTACAGATGTAAAAACGAGGGAACTCCCCGGCAACTCGCAAAGTAGAGTAGGATCCTTTTCCAGCAGGAGCCGATGTAGGATCCCAAACAAAAGGAGAGCAAGATGCCAGCATTGTTCGTAGAGGCCAGAATGTTCCTGCAGGGGAGTCCCAAGCAGCAGGGCAGAATGTTTTAGTCAATATATATATATATATATATATATATATATGAGAGAGAGAGAGCTTCGAGGCAAAGAGGGTGGGGTTCCTGGGGTGGGGAGTCAGATTTTCTGGGAAAGAGAAAGAGATACAGGTCATACAATAGGCGCCCCCTCCCAGGCAAGTGTATGGGGGGTTGGGGGGGGATCTGAGCTTAGCGTCAAATTACTATCGCTAAGCGCAACAATATCGACACAGCACCTTTCCTAACCGGTTCATCGCCACAGACCTCGAACATTGAGCTATAACGGCGCTGTCGCATCTGTCTCACTGGTAATGTGGGGCGCACAAAGTAACTACATACTCCAAACAGGGAGTTTTTGCTGGGAACGGACGCCATTTTTGTGACAGGGTAGCACGTACATGTGGAGGAGCATTGGCTGTGCATCACACCCACGTCACTCCCGAGCGAATAATGGCTCTTCTCGGAGTCTGCCCATGTTGGCGCAAATATAGGCACACCCCGAGAGGAAACAATTTTCATAATGGATTTTATATTTAGCTACCCTGCTACAGGGTAACTACGCCAGATGCTTTTACAGAGTTGTTTTCTCAGGATATGGCACTGGGAGAAAACGGCATGTTGGCGATGCCAACTGCGATGCCATTTTGACACAAAATGATGCCGTCACAGTGATTGCGATGGCATAAAAGCGGCTGTGATGGCATCAATTTGTGTCAAATGGCATCGCAATTGGCATCGCAAACAGGCTGTTTTCTATTGATGTGAGCAGTGTTGTATTAAGCCTACAGCGAGAGCTCTGATCTGGTGCACAATAAAATTAAAAGTAAACATGATAGAAGTGCACCCTCCAGAACATGCTCCTTCGCTGAGTACATGGAACAGGGGAGAGTTCATCTGTGCGTTCGCACTTGGCTCCGGAATCATGTAAACCAATATGCCCTGGAGGCTGTATTGGCAGCAAGGGTTAGTTGTTTTCCCTAAAACTGCAGCTGGATTACCACATGTGAATAACAGATACCAGCACGTTTGGGGAAATTATATTCGATCTAGCCCAAATTAGGGTTCAGCCTGGTGCAGGTCCAGTGGGGGGAGAATCCTGTGATATCATCAGAAATTTTTCGACTTGTATTGCAGTCTCACCAGCCTTGGGGGCGCTGCGGTCGCATTTATTGGTGACTTCTCCTGCATCTGCGCAGAATCTGGGAGACACGCGCAACACTCGGGCTCGCATCGTGCGTTCGGGTATTGGTTGCCGCTTGCAAATCTGCAAGGGTCGGTGCATTGCACGTTGGAGGGGTGCGCTTCCGCATGGAATGCCGCATACGCCACAGCAAGTAACACTGCCAGTGATGCATGAATTTGACGATGTGAATGTATCGTCTCACAACCGCCATGAAATAGCAAAGGCACATGGTAAAACTTCCTATGCCCCGCACATGTGATGGATGCGTCTTATCTTCCAGTTGGATTCATTCGTCCAGAAACGTATGTACTCTTCCTCTTGCAAGGCCCCACTGTAACCAAAACTAGTTATTTTTCCAAGAGTTGAGCAGCGGCCGTACTTCTGATACTAATAAATGTAATCAATTCTCGTTAGTAAAATGAAATATTGCAGAGCATGTAGCTGTGTGTCCAAGGTTTCGCCGAACCAGCCTAAGTTGGCGTCCCATATATGGGACTTTATAATGAGGTCCCTTCCCGCAAATCCTCGTTGGGTGGAGGGCGGTTCTGCCAGCTGCAATAAATAGCATGGAGATGATCGCCTTTATGCATTACGTAAGCTCAGGCGCACGCATCGCCGTGCCATTGAAGCTATGGCGGATGTGGAGCGCGTGAACTGCCGACTTCTGTGAAGGGTCGCAGCATTTGCAGCCGCACATTATGGATTGGATGAGGAAATCAGACGGCGGAAAAGGTGGTTTGTAGGCTTCCTGAGTCTGGCATTTCCGAATATGCACTGTTTGACATTTGGCGTGGCATTCATGTTGAAGATTGGCTCATTCAAAATCGAAATTCAATCCCCAACAGAGGTAGCACAATCAACGTGAGCAACAGAAATTCACGTACCTAGCCATCCACCATTACAGACAACTCGAAGATTCCACGGATGGCACGTAAAATAGGTATTGAAGTTCACATTATCTGGGGGTTCTTGCTTCAAAAGCAGGAGAAAATTAAGTCAACACAACCGCATTCCTGTGGTGGCAAGATTCAATTAAATCAGCTTTCTGTAGTGGCGCAGACTCGTAATCTATTGATGGGTGGCCTCGATTACTCAGGTGACAAACGTACCATCCACTGATTAACACCTAATATTGTGCGCACGTTGTTGTTCTCCCAGCTGTCGATGCGACTAGTCAGATCCTACATGATTGTTCACCCGATTGACAGGCAGAATCCCACTCCGGCCTTGAGCGCCAAGGCGCGAACGGCAAGGGCGCTGCCACCGCACACAACCTGTGCCAAATCAAGTGTGCAGGCTGTGGAGGCAACAACCAACAATTCAAACCTCAAAGCCAGGGCTCACATACTGCGCATTAGTCGTTCGCCTCCACATCTGAGCCACCCACTTTTCTCTTAGAACTTGGCATTGCACCCGCAGCAGCGCAAGCAAGCAGGGAGCTTGCCGGACAGACCAAAATGTCGCATTGGTTGATGATTGGTTGACGAAACGGCACTGCCGTTGGACACACTTCGAAGATGGCAAAGTACTGGGGCCCTGAGTGCGTCTTCAGAACAGGCAAGACCACCTCGACGCGCAAGCGCGGCTGCAAGGCCACCGGACCCATGCAATGTCCGACTGCGGACGCCAAAGATTGACAGAACGCGGCGACGCGTTCTAGCAACACTGCCTGCCCAGCTTCCCTCAAACTTGGTTCGAAAGCCTCGCAGCTGCCATCGATGCCACCGACCGGATGACCTGAATCGATACCAAGGTTTGATGTCCGTCGAGCAGCGCAAATGCAGGGCCAGGCGGCCTCCAAGTCCTGGGCAAGAAACGCGCCTCTCAGCGCTGTCGCCCCTCGGACGGCGCGCTCGCCCACGGCTTCCGTCTCACTTTGCTGCAGTTCGCGCGCGGTGCCCCCAGAGCCATGAGGATGGCCACCGCCGCCGCGCGAAGATCGAAAATTTTCCCATCTTTCTCGGAGTCTCAGGCCAGCCCCTGCGCTGGTGCTCAAGCAGTGAAAGCTCTCAGCTCTCCGGCCACCGCGGCGGCGCCGCCCTGATTGGCTTCCGCCCTGGCGCGTCTTTGCGCGGCGCCTGCGAAAGCTCCCCACAGAACGGGGCGACTTACTTGTGCGCTGAGCCCTTGAGCCAAGGAAGGCCGGACATCATCCTTGACAGTGCTGGGGCTAGCCTCCAGCCCGGCTCTCCAAGACTCGCATGCAAACTACACATTACAATCACGTGCAGCATACGGAATCTTTGAGGCACCGGCGTGGCTCTGGGGTCGCTTCGTATGACTAAGGCACATTTTCCGCTGTACACTCGTCATGCTGATTGACATGGTTACGATGCAGCGCAGTGGCCGTTGGCAACGTGCGCCTGTCACTGAGAAGCTGTGCCCACGCCAACGCAGACCTAACTACGGGAGACAGGGATCTCCATTACTCACTATGGCAAGCCTCACGTGAGGCTCGCGACCATCTTTCTTCGGCATTATGATCTTGGCGATTCCCGAGGGGCTTCAACACTGCGCCGTCTAGCTGTTTCCCGTTTGCCAGCTTGGTGGAAATGACAAATGTGTTGGTACACAGGTGTGGTGTTCCAGACAAGTGCTAACACCGATATGAAATCACAGCGTTGTGATTCCGCGTGTTTATTCGTAAACTGTGTCAAATGTACTGATGGCGATAAGTGCGATCGTTGAAACCAGCCAGCACCCGGGGCAGGATACCAGTGGATCTCTGAGCAGGCGAGGACCCATCGTCAGGGCAACAATGAATCGCTCCCTATCAAATGTCGACGCTGGGTCATTGCGGCCTTTGGAGCTCTCCGATGGTATCACCCTCTAGGTGCCAGAATCTGCGAGGGTTTACTATCCGTTGCTGTACGATGTTTCCGCAACTTATAAATGCGTATAGGACACGTCAGATGTTATCCTGCATTGGGAGGATGTGCGATCGGAACGGCGTCACTCAGATCAACAGTGAGAGACACGTAACTTGCGCCTGAAGCTTTTCGACTGAGTCGCAGCCGTCAGTTTGGAGTCGAGGTCGGCCACCATTTGGCGAGCCCAACAACCCCCCTGCCTTGCCTCCCTCATCCAAGTCTTTGGCGCAACCTCGTCATCAGGATTCCAGCCGCCAGGGACGCCTAGAGGACATCTTTTTAGGATGACCTTCTCATCTCCAGCTTGCCCCATGGCGCAAAATCACTCCAGAGCCGCGCAACATTGATCCAATGTCACCCGAGATCAATTCAACATGCATTCCTCTTAAAATATCCACTTGATTATTTAAAGCATTACCTTCAAGGTTTCTTCCCCACAGTGCCCAACAATTTCAAATCAGTTGGTTTCTGGCTTCGCGATTCATACCCAGCCACTGTGTCTGTATTCCAATATAGTATATGTAAGCTTCGTTTAATCACCAGAATCGAATTCACGCTGCAAGGTCTGGGCAAGTGGATGCGAATTTTTTCTTGGCGGTTTGGGGCGCTGCATATGTATGGAGGGCTGCCGCTGTCAAGCAAATGCCCCGCAATGCGCCCACCAAACGCAGTCTAGGTCCCCCTTTGAATTCAAGTCCAGAGCGCGCACTCCTTAGCCGCGTTCAGACTACTAGGAAAAAAGAGGCCAAATAACACGTGTTCAAGCGTGTACAAAGTTTACGGTTTTGTGTTATTTTTGTGTTCTTAGCCCGCAGAACTTTGATGAAATGTGTTTCATGTGTGTTAGCAAAAGTATTATTTGGTCCTTTTTTCTTCTAATCGACACAGCCTGTGGACCCCGGGCTCAAAATGGCGGATAGTAATGCCGCCAGAAGCAGACATGGCATCCGGTGCTGTTCAGGGTGCACGGGGCATCTAAGCACCCACCCACCTATCCCTAATCATTAATTATTTAATGCCACCAGCAACGCCAGATCTCGATGCATTGGCATTGCGCAGAAAAGCATGGACCTGTCAAGCGCCCCATAGCAATCGCCACGTGGGCTATACGTTTCCGTGTTTCTCGCGTGGCCACTGTCTGGGAACAGCCGATCTTGGGCTGTCTGATGCACAACGGCAGTTGCAGCTGAGAAGCTGGGCAGGGCCACAAGCATCGCAGATCTTCTGCTCAGGTGCG
Organism: Ostreobium quekettii; assembly: GCA_905146915.1. NCBI lineage: Eukaryota > Viridiplantae > Chlorophyta > Ulvophyceae > Bryopsidales > Ostreobiaceae > Ostreobium > Ostreobium quekettii. The sequence goes on from CAJHUC010001111.1 coordinate 51,247, forward strand.
GCATTCGCCTATACGTACACCGGATTCAGCAAGAATTGGCCCTCGTGCCTTCAGGAGCGGCCATTTGTTTCATGGAGGAAGCCACTGATAGAAAGACTTGCGGATTATGTAGCGGGTCCCCTTTGGACGCATGGCGCATCACTGAAGCACGAAGCTGAGAAATTGCACAGGCTGTGAGTTTAAATCGGTAAACTTTTCTCTCGCGATTCCTCTCCATATTTTCATATCCTGAAATTGGGTGCAATTTCGTGGAGGCAGCCTGCAGGTTGGCAACTGCCCACATCATGTTTGGTATTCAGCACATATAACCGCAAGATGTGTTACTCTAACTCATCCGTACATCTTACAGAAAGTGTGTGCCAATGCAGGCTCGAACGTGCACTGGCATTTCAAATTCTCAAACAGTCCCAAGCTAAATTCCAAGACATTCAGAACGGTGTTGTAGGATTTCTTTTCACCACCCGTGAAGCTGGGGCCCACTTCCTGGTCATCCCAGAAATGCCGATTGTAGGACTAACGCAAAACAACGAAATGATGAATCGCAGTCTAGCAAGCTGTATACCGCTCTCCAAAATGCTCATAAGATGTCGACACTGGCCAGAAGGACTGCCTTGCCGCACAGCGGTACATTTACCTGTCCTCGTTTGCATCCCCATCTGAATGCTCTCGCCAAGTTCAGCATGTGGAAATCCGGTTGAAGCTTAGCCCTCTCGAAAACGAGTCCAACATTCACAGTAGGCCTCGAGCTGCTGCGTGGTTGGCAGCCACCGGCGAAAATACCCAACGAAAGTCCAACACTGAGTTCGGATGTCCGGGGTGGCCATGAAGTACCCCCGGGTCGCCACCAACATTTCTTAAAGTTCCGACAACACATTAGAACAGAAATCACTGGGACAGACAACTGCCCAGAATGAAATTTCACCAATGCAAATTTGCCGGAAACAATGTCTTTGCACACACAATTTCTATCGTCTCTGCCCGACAGACAACCTGAGGCGCGGAACCCATAGGGCGCCACAACTCGCCTCCTGCCCAACGCGCCAATCTGGTACTATCTAAGGACCGATGAAAAGGAGCGCACCCCAAGCATTCTGTGTGGCGTTGTGCCGCCACCACGGCCTGTCATCTCAAAGGGTGCCAGACCTTCCTCATGGGCTCGCCACGCGCACTGGATCGTCCTTTGGTGTCTTCACGCCCGCCCTGCCTTTCCCAGATTGGTAGCATAGGATTCAATGGACGACAACTTAAGTTGCGAGCGAGGCTTTGCTCGCAACGCATACCAAAGCCTCTGGTTCGCCTTCAGCCCATTCTGGCCACGGGGCTGGCAGCGATGCCCACTCTCGTTGCTTTTTAATGCATGCGGGGCGCACGCCACGCACGCGTGTTTATGTGAAGCTTCCTGAAAACACGTGCTTCCCTGGACCTTCTCGCGGACTTCAATTACAGACACGAAACTGGCGTCTGCCAACGGACAGCTGCCCTCCCGTTCTCAAGGAGAGATGCCGCTTGTCCACTGATCGAAAGCCTGGCGACTCATTTCTTCTTGTGCGCCACGGCTTGCTTGATCCATTTGTAAACGCTCTCTGCTTTCACAGCAACGATGGGGCAGCCATACCGTTCAGTGCACACGCCAACCCCCGACACAAATCCCACCATGAGGTCCATTTCCGGCTGCCCCGCCTCGATGACTTCTCCCAGGGTGGCGTTGGCCGGCGCTGTATCGTCGATGAAAAAGACCGGCGCCCCGGCGATCCCTGGGAATAGAGGTGAGCGGCGAAATCAGACGAACAATCACCGGCACAAATGCGGCGCGGTAAATGAATTAGAACTGCGCGGTTTGGCACCGCTTCAAGCTCTTGACATGTAGCTGGAGTGCATCCATCTATCAATCAGATTTGCTTTGTGTGCACAGAAAAGCGCGAAGGTTAGTAAATGACCCATGTGGCAATCTAACCAGTTCAGGGCAATCCGAGAACGGAAAAGAATTTGTCTTCAAATGGTACAAGCTTTCCGATTTTCTGGAGGATGCGATTGCGGTATGGACTTGGTCAAATAACATTAGTCGTGAAGGAAAGTAGATAACAATAAGAACCCATTTCCTCCCGAAAATGCAGCGTCAACGTATTCCAGAACTGATCGGCCCGGGCGCATGGTGCGTTGTTACACCACACATGCAGGCCGACCCGTTCCGCAACGAAGACAGTTGAAGTCAACATGGGTTAATCCATGCCGTCTTCAATGCTTAGCACAAAAGGGTGCCATGTTGTGCAGCATGGCCTAAAGATGCAATACAGCAATAAACAGGGTAACGCACAGTGCATCGGATCAGGTAATGTACAGAATGCCGATTGACAAAACGCGGTTGCATCAACGCGGAAAATTAGTGGAAGCGCGGATGATGAAATGCTGATTGTGCTCATCTGCGACATCCCTTGGAGTCTGTAACGCTGATTGAAATGTGGGAGAGGCCTCCGTTGTCCAAGTTAAGGGCCTCAACAACAACGGCGCCTCCGTCAAAAGGCACCCCGCCAGCATTTCGCAATCACGCAACCCACCTGCCGTGGCGTTCGAGCTTTTGAGCTGCAGGCAGAAAGTGCTGCCGTCGTCGGGCCCCACCAAATCGCTACACATGCCCCTGTCCACCACGTGCAACATGGCCACCTCCAGACCAAAGCGCAACCGGCACCCAATGAGCCTCCTGCTGTTGTATAAACCTTGTGGCTGTGAGGCGATGACGGCCGACGGCAAGTCTAAGACCACGTCATCGGGGGGCAGGGACAGGGAGGTCAGCATGGCGAATGGATCCACCGGTTGGTCATCGGATGCCTTGGGTTTGTGGACGGGAATGGGCGGCACGTCGCGGGAGCTCAGTGGCTTCGGGAGGTGCAACACCGCCAGGTCGTAAGGCGCTCCATCTCTCCACAGGGGATGAACCTCCGTGCTGGTAGCGTTGAACGACTGCATGCAAATAGCCCAAGAAATAAGCGATTTCGTAAACAAACCAAATAAGCAAACAAAAGCATGGATGAATTGTGTACAACTTAGTAGAATGGAACCAAATTATAGGTTATCAACCGCGCTGTACAGCATGCAGGCACCGCCTTGCACCAATTCATGTGCGGAATTCGGGAATACAAGAGCGCGCTGGGGTGGTTGCGAATTCGATCGATTTCAAAGCTTAGCGAGACGTGTCCATAACGCACCTCATTCTCTTTCATTTTAGTTTATTTTTTATTCGTGGTTTGCAGCCAATGAAAGCCGTTGTTTCTCAGGCACAGCGGGCCAATGGATGGAAAATTTTACCACCAAATGGCATGGTGACCATGGCGGCCTTGACTTTCTGGATTGGAAAAACAGGCATGATGGGCGCGCATAACAACTGATCGTGGCTGAAATCGACGCCCGTAAGGTGACTAATTTTGAATATTGCGGTTCACAAGCGTAACGAATGCAACAGAAATTGTTCCATACTCATTGACTAATACAAGCGACCTGCGAGGAGGTAAGAGCATCAACAAAAGCATTGTCTCAGCCGAGTTCGCACTGGTTACGCAAACAAGCTGCGGGGATCACTTTATGGCCCTAGCCTGGTGCGAAAAACGTCACGACAATTACCGCTTCAGAGAGTTTCAGTTCTGTATTTAAGCAAACTGCTCTAGGCAAAATTGTAGCTGCATTGAATGAAAAATGCACACGTTAAATTTCGCTCTTATGTGCTTTTTGTACCTAAAAACAGAACATTGAAAGCCACCGGGCTCTGAAAGTGCTGGAAAGGAGCACAATGTTGGGGCATCAACCGCGAAGGCTGAGCGAGTGAGCGAACGAGGCAGAAGGGAAATATCTTCATATGGTGGTGTGAGGGAAACATTAACAATGCTTTTAGATAAAAAAATGAAGATGGGAGGCAAACAGGCCGGTGGTCAGGCGTGATCATGTCCAATACACAACGGGACATAAATTGGGAGCCCCGTTCTTAGAATGTGTCGCCCAATGTCCGCAAGCGTCATGCGATCTCGTGGAATTTCTGCTTTGTCGATCGTTTGCAGGTTCCAAACTTGAACGCCGTGCGCATTTCATAGTGAGGGCGAGGATATCTTTTGGTGCGGTTTCGGTGCTTTGTTGGTATTCATGGGATTAACTATCTTGTCAAGTGGTTTCCGCCCAGGGCGACGAGGGGCGGGCGCGCTGGCCCGATTGGGCCAGCGCTGCTTAAAGTACGATGGTTTTGGCGGCCCCTTGGGGTTTCTGTCCCCCTGTACCTTGGGTCAGTGGCTGGTCCGTCGCGTTCAAGGAGGGCCAGTGGTTTTTGGCGCCCTTGGGAGCGGCGGGTTTTGGCGGGCGCGAGCGGGGAGGCTACTTAGGCTCACCCCTCGGTCCCCACCTTATTTTGTTTCGCTTCGCGCCAAACCTTTGGCACAACCCGGACCCACAAAGTGGGTCGCGACCTCCGGCTCTTTGCCGAGTTCTTGCCTATGAACCCGTCCCCTACGGAGCAGTGGTGCCGGGACCAAACTCGCCGGTTCAACAACCGTATTCCGACCTCCGCTATCAAAGCCTGCTGGTTGCCCGACCCGGCGCTCCTCCCTTAGTCAGTCAACAACCCGGTTGCCCGACCAGTGGGCGCCCGCTCCCCGTACTGGTTTGACGTCCGCGACACCGCCAAAGGGAGCGCGGTTGCCAACGCCTTGGGCGCAAACTCCGGGTATTTCCAGGAGTACGCGGGCTGGGCGCCTCCGGTCTCTTGGCTGTTCGACACGACCACGGCCTTCGTGGAGGTGGCCGCCCATCCCGATCTACCGGCGTCTGTACGGGAATTCCTCCTCCCCTACCTTTACTCGTACGTGGAGGTCACCGAGGCGCTCCACGACCAGCTCTCCTTGCAACGCATCCACGCCAAGCACAAGGGCTTGGGCCTGGAGGGATTGTGGCGGGCTATTCAGGCGGAGATCCGCCTTGCCAACCGCGGATTGCGCTTCGGCACCGCTCGCGTCAACGGGACCATCGAGCGCATGCGCAAGGAGCTTCTGACGCAAGAATTGAAGCACGCTACCAAGACCGCGGCCGCCAAGAAGTCTACCTCCCCCCCGTCGACCTCGGCCCCCTCGACCGGGCCCAAGGCCCACAAGGGACCTCGCGCCCCAGGCCCATCCCCCAAGCCGGCTCCATGAAGAACTTCCCGTACAATCGAGTCCGCGGACGCCTTTCGGCGTGGCGTCGCATCGGCGCCCCCTCCTGCATTCTCCAATGGATCCATTCAGGGACTCCGCTCATGTGGGGACCGCGTGGACCTCCGGCTCCTTTCGACGAGGGCTCCTACCCGCTCCGCTCCCCGGAGGAACGGGCGGCCTGGCAATCCCTCCGCGCAGACTATCTCTCTTCGGGGGCGATCACCAAGGTGGAGCCGGGCCCCACGTCGCGCATCTCTTAGGCCTTCCTGGTGGAGAAGGGGCGGGAAGATGGAGTCATGAAATACCATCTTTGCATCGATCTGCGACGGGTCAACCGTCACCTTTGCAAGGTGGGCCTTCAGCACGGGAAATTACGTGACTCCGGTCAGTTACTCCACCGGGGTGACTCATTGGTGGGATTTGACATCAAAGATGCTTATCATCATCTGCGTGTCTATCGATCGGAGGAATGTTTCCTCCAATTTCGGATGGGCGACGAAGTTTTCGCTTGTAGAGCTCTCCCCTTTGGTCTTTCTTTGGCCCCTTTCTTTTTCACCCACTTTATGCTTGTTGTGGGTCGTTTCTTGAGGTCCCCGGGTAGTTGCCCCAAGGCAGCTCGCCATTTCCATTTTGGGTGCTTAGCAGGGGATTACTCAATAGCTACATACTTTCGAGTGTATACTAGTGAACCGCCAGCCATTCTGTTGGCATATCTTGATGATTTTTTGGCGGCTATGCATGATACCGCACGTTTGACACGATGGTCCGAGTTGGTTCGGGGTGTGTTTGCCTCGCTGGGCATCCAATTCAAGGAGCGAAAATATCAATGGACCCCAGTCATGCGCAAAAAGCATTTGGGGGTGATTGTGGACACGGCCCATGGCCGTTTTGAGGTTCCCCCGGAAAAGGTCGCGTTGATCGCCAATCAGGCCCGCATTTTGCGATCAGGCCGCTGGGTTGTGGCCAGGGATTTGGCCCGTTTTTGCGGCCTCACCATTTCCCTTTATTTGGCGTTTCCTTTGGCCCGGTTTTTCTTGCAAAGCCTCTACGCGGTTCTTCGTTCCAAGCGCAGCTGGCGGGATCGCCTGATCCTCTCCCCCCAAGCCCGGCTGGACTTGGAGGCGTGGGTCAACATCCGCTGCTGCAAAGGCCGTCCACTCAACCCCGACGCGATCCCCTTTGCCGGTACTCTGGCAACGGACGCCAGTCTGACTGGTTGGGGGGCCACCTTTGCTCCCCCGGGGAGGTCCCGCCCCCTCCTCGCGAGGGGGTTTTGGGACCGTTCCTTAACGCATATCAATGTGCGTGAGATGCAGGCGGTGGAGAGAGCCATTCTCAACTTTTTTCCGGCTGCTTCCCATGGCCTTCCTTCAAGGCTCAAGCTGCTGTTCGACAACCAGGTGGTCATGTACTGCCTGCGCAGCATGACTACCCATTCCAGGCAGCTCCTCACCCCCCTTCGTCAGCTGCACCGAGTCTGTATGGCACGCCACCTCCTGCTCGACCCGAACTACATTCGGTCGGAGGACAACGTCATACCGGACAGGCTGTCCCGGGTTCGGGTGGCGGACGACTACCAGCTACACCCGGCCATTTTCCGCCGACTGACTCAACGCTTCGGTTGCCGGATGTGCGACCGCTTTGCTTCCGCGGCGAATTCCCTCTGCCCAAGGTACAACAGCCTGCACGCGGACGTGGGGAGCGTGGGGACAGACGCTTTTCTCCATGACTGGATGGGGGACTCCAATTGGTGCAACCCGCTGTGGTGCCTCCTTCCCTGCCTCGTTTCCTTCCTTGCCACACAGCCCGCAGTCGAGGCCGTCGCCGTCACGCCGGATTGGCCGAGCACGCTTTGGTTCCTGCCTCTCCGGACTCTTGCGGCAGACGAACTTCTGATTCCCCGCCATCCGGGGATGTTTCGCCCCGGGGATCCGAGTCTTCCAGCGGACCTGCCTCCGCCGAAGTGGAACCTTCGGGCGTTCCACATCCAACCTCGGATGGCTCCCTAGCGGCGGGTCCCGGGTCCTCCACCGGGGGGCCCGACCTTCCTCCGGATGACCCGTTGCCGGTGGAGCCTATGCCGCAAGATCATCCCCTCTACGGGCTGGATGTTGACGGCCTGCTGCAATCAGACTGTGCCTGGATGCAGTCTCAGTTTTTGTCTTTCTACACGGAGTCGACGCGGCGATCCATGCAGGCCAAGTTCGCCAAGTTCCAGGCGTTCTGCGCCTCCGTGGACCTCCAGGCCCTCCCCGCCCGCCCGGCCACGATCTACCGCTACATCCGGTTCTTACGGGAGGAGGGCCGGGTAGGCGTCCGCAGCCTCCCTCAGTACCTGGCCGCCATTTCAATGGTGCACCAGGTCGCCGGCCATCTGCAGTTCTCGGCCTTCGACCGGGTGACCCGTTTGCTCACCCAGTCTTGGCGTCGTCAATGCCCGGAGCCGGCGGCCTCTCATGCGCCGGTGCCCGCGACCTTCATGCTCTGCGTTCTGGAGCGGGGATTGCATACCGACGACCTTCTCATGCTGCGGGCGTCCGTTTCCGCCCTGCTGGACTTCGTTTTCTTCAACCATGCCCAGAGCGGCCATTTCATTCTGTTGGACGACGTGCGGGTGATGGACGGCGTCGTGATCTTCAGGGAGCGCAAGACCAAGCTCAAGCCCGATTCAGACCCGGCCGTCTGCCTCCGTTCCTGGCCGTCGCAGGGTGCCCCCGAGATTGTCAACTTACTCCTTCGTTGGGGCGCCTTTCGGGATCGCGCCTGGGCGGATGCGGGTGGGACGCCGACGCATTTCTTCACTCTCCCGGGCGAACGCGACCGGTCCGCTCGCACGGTTTCCTCCTGGTTTTGGGACCTCCTGGCCTCCTCTCCTGACCTGCACCCTGGCGCTTTCGATCACCATGGTCTACGCGTGGGTGGGGCGTCGGCCTGTTTCGCCTTGGAGGTGCCCGAGCAGTGCATCCGCCACTGGGGCGACTGGCGGGGCGCTGCCCTCTGGCGGTACATCGATGTGTATCACATCCCATCAGAGTGGGACTATCGCCTTTTCGGGTGGATGACGATTACCGCCCGGGACTTGCATGACAGGTATGGCCACATCTTCTGCTCCGGAGGAGCGCAGTGTGTTTGAGGGTGACTGGGCACACTAAGTTGTGGGTACCTCGGGTTGTATTGGGACAAACAATGTCGTGTAATGTATTGGTCCAGTGTGTGTGTGGACCTGGGTGGGACAAGGAGCCCGGCCCGGCGGAAATGGGATTAACTATCTTGTTAAGTGGTTTCCGCCCAGGGCGATGAGGGGCGGGCGCGCTGGCCCACTTGGGCCAGCGCTGCTTAAAGTACGATGGTTTTGGCGGCCCCTTGGGGTTTCTGTCCCCATGTACCTTGGGTCAGTGGCTGGTCCATCGCGTTCAAGGAGGGCCAGTGGTTTTTGGTGCCCTTGGGAGCGGCGGGTTTTGGCGGGTGCGAGCGGGGAGGCTACTTAGGCTCACCCCTCGGTCCCCACCTTATCTTGTTTCGCTTCCCGCCCGGCCCCCCCTATTAGGGTGATGTTCGGTGGACATGGGCAAGTGTGGGAGTTAAGGACGTGGAAATGAGGAGTGGTGGGTCTGACTCAAGGGTTGAGTCTTGTATGGGAGTGGCTTAACTACTAGCAAAGCGATTGGGCACACTAAGTTGTGGGTACCTCGGGTTGTATTGGGACAAACAATGTCGTGTCATGTATTGGTCCAGTGTGTGTGTGGACCTGGGTGAGACAAGGAGCCCGGCCTGGCGGAAATGCTAGAAAGCCCACGAACTGTCTGCCGCTACCATTGGTGGAGCAGAGGCGGTGCGATGAACGCAGTAGTACTCGCACATGCAAGGAGCAGAAATCCCCTATGACCATTGAACAAATTTTTCGAATTCTATATGTAAATTAACTACGGCAATGTATTGCGACGCAGTACGTCAAATGTATTGCGACAATATGTGTAATGCAATGTTGGGCTGTGGGCGTTTCGCAAAGTTGTGAGATGTAAGGTTTCCATAGCTTCCCTTTCCCTTTCGGTCGCACCACCTTGATCTCGTTGACATGCTCGATAGGACGTACTATTGACGTTCGCCCTTGCGTTTTTAAAGCTCAAAGGCATTTGCATACTGGCAGCCCAAGCGTGCTGAGGACGTTTAGCTCACAACTATCACGCTTATACATCTGATAGCTGTTTTTATTGGCATTTTGAAGCGAAATATAGCTGCTTGCACCGCAGCCTTTGAGGTCGCTGAAATCTGACAACAAAAGTTCTTGACAGCACAAGTTGTGCTCATTCTCCAAGGCATTCTTAAAATTCAATTATTCCGTTCACATTATGTGTTTTTGCAGAATTTCCATTGCTCAAAATCAGTATTCACAGCACTCTGTTGACAAATTTCAGCAATTAAATTCAGGTGTGACTCACAATTTGTAAGATTTTGCAGAATTCTGTTTGCAAGAGCTCATAATCTATAAACGTATATGCATGGCAACTTGTATGTGATTGAGAAGAAAATTTCTGTTAGACATATCCACTTGTCAAGGTGTCAGCAGATGCTGGCATTGGCGATTGCGGAACAACAACGTCTGGCATTCGCTCGTGCTCAAATCTTTCATATTTAATAGCACTGCAATCCCAAAGATCATGGGGATTATCTTTGCAGAATACAGCCAAAATTATGTTTACGTTTAGAGCTCATACTGTGCTGGTTTTGCTAGGTTTACAGTCAAACTGAACCTGTGCGTACTGGCGCTAGAAAATTGTCACATCATTTTTAAAAACATGTCCCTAACCACCCATGGAAATTTGCGAAACTCCACAGGGCATTCAGCCCAACACTTGCTCCCAAATTCCCAGTGGCACATTTACAGTTCAATGGGCAATCTCCGTGCCCCAGTATCGCTTCATGCACCCCATTTTGCAGCCTGTCGTTGTAAACACAGTTCGTACCGTCTGCCTTCCTTCAAATACATTGATCTTCCCACAACATTGTTAACAGAATTGTGCTCCATTCGCGCTCCGCCCGTGTATCCTTAGGATGCATACCGTACACTCAGTGCATGGTTTCATACCAAATCGAGGGGAATCGGCAGCTGGGATTGAAGGTGGCATCAGCGTGAATTGCCAAAGCCACTCTTTGGTCCCATGTAGCCCACGTAGTGGGACAAAGGCCAACCGGCCACACTCGTTGACTTGGCCGACCCAGATCCTCTGTGGAGTGAGGCCCTGTTGCGTTTTCTAGGTTACATTAATGAGCCTTGACAGCATCGAACCAAGTTTGATGCCAAGAAGCCGGGGATACTTTGCGCATATTGAAGGAACAAAATGTCATAAAATGGGAGCCTCCTCATGACTTAGGAGTCCTAAGCCAGTGTTTGTGAGAGGCTTTTACAGAGCGCTTAGATATGAGTAGGGTCTCCCAGTGTGAGAAAAGTAGTAAGCTATTGCCCCACTCCTAAAGTTCATAATCCTAGAAACCAACATTTGCACTTGCCATTATTTTGACGTCTCAAAAATCCTCTTCCAAATCAACGAGCCACTCGGCCCAAGCCACTCAACAAAACTCGCAAACTACTCCTCCACGACACTTGTCTGTCTGCAAGATAATGCATAGCTCCATTTGGGCTGTCTTTGTGTGGCACTGTTCCACATACAAGGCATCGAAGATTTGCATTGATCTGCATTGAGATCTGCATTGTTGAGGGTCATGATTGTGCCAACAATGAATTTCCCCTTCAAGGTAGGCATTCCGTGGAATGTGTGATTGTTTCATTTTTCAGTTTTCTTCCGCAACTGCAGTAATGTGTGCCATCACCCCGCAATGCACGTCCCCATACCAACACCTAAACATGCCTAATGAAGCCGTTGAGGCAGTCAAAACACCACCACCTAACAATATAGCATCCATAAGCCGTCGCTATGACATTCATATTCTTTGCTGATGAATTCTCTTTTATATACCAATGCCACAAAGACGGCTTCTAAACTTAGTCTGCACTCCTCCTATTAATGCTGTTGGCAAGAACGCATCCGTTGTTCCACTGGCCCATCTATCGAATGTCAAGATGTGCCCACATCCACAGATTCCAACATCTACACAGCATCAAAAAGCATATTGAATGCGATGCACTTCCTCTGCCCCAAAATTGATGGGCGATTTCCGAAATTTCTAGGCTTGGGGTCATTCGATCTCTCATTCCAACTATGTGGTCTACCATCTTGCTGGTGCTCCTGCACGCTACCAATGACTAATTCTCTCATATGCAATTTTCGGCAGTATTTAGCATCGAATCGATGACGTTTTCATTGTCGCCATGCATTTGTTCTAGGGGTCCCAATGACTTTTGCGTGTTTTCATCTGCAGCATCTGGTACCTTTCTAAACTGCCCATTAGTGCCGTTCAGCAAACAGGGCAAGAAGCTCACATTCCCGAAATTTAAGGCCATATTTCTACCAGCATGGTCGATTTTAGAAACATGGTGGGCTCCACTGTGCTGGGAACATGATTGCCCTGAGTGGGAGCTGTACGCGACTGCTCAAAACCCATCGCAGTTGTATGCTGTCATGGAGATGTCCACATTTTGTCAACGAACAGAAGCAAGAACACGGTTTTCATTGCCTCAATTGCACCTCATTTAGCATATTGTTTTGATCCACAACGACAACACGTGAGACAAAAAGCAGCCCAGTCCACAAACTGAATTTTGACTCCAGGACTCTCGGGCTGGGCCACATCATTCCAGCCACTTCTATATTTCATTGATGCAAATCTGTCTGAAGGTTTCGTATCAGTGCCACACTTTCACTTTCCAGCAGCAATGGCTGGGCTTGGACTAAACATTCGGATTATGTAGACAGAATAATACTGGAGCAAACATGTTTGCTGCTGTACAGCGGCAGGCACCATTTACACAGAAGCGAGATTGGGCCTTGGCATGTCACACCGTTTTTGGTCTCACCAGCTCAGATCTGCCCGCCCAACTGGAATGACCGTCATCCTTTCCAATCACGACGACGGGGTTGGTCTTGGATTGCTCGCTGCAAGTAGCTGAGGTGATGACGTGTTGGTCGCCATAAAGCACCCCAGCACATGCTCTGCCGCCGCCCAACACTCTCACGAGCCGCGGAAACCTATCCCAACGGCAGCTGAACCATCGCTGGGGCAGCACACAGCATTGAACCCTTGTGAACGCTGAATTATATATATATATATATATACACACACACACACACACACACACACACATATATATACATATATGTTACAACTTAATATAACTACTAGATATAGCTAGCTATAACTACTGCGCTACTACTTAACTTATACACATTTAAGTCAATTACTTGAAAGCCCATCAACGAGGTCGGCAGAGTTGCTCGAAATTGAAACAATGCGAGATAAGCAGACCAGGGAGTAGGAGCAAGAAAGGGAACTGAAAGAGCAAATGGAGACGGTTGATAGGAATAGGGCAACACGATGTGGAGGGCTCTGATTTTCTGGTGGGCATCATCTCACCTCGTACTGCGCATAGTCGTCGCAGCGTGCAAAATGAACACACATGAGCAGGCACACAGAGAGCCATGATGGTCCCCAGGGGCGCCCCATGTCGCCTGCGAAATCCAGGTATTCTGTCGCTAGATTGCTCATTGGGCAATATAACGACGTGTAGCGCTCACACCGTTCATCAAAATTACAGGCAGAACAGCCAGACCTCCCCCAAACAGGACTGCGTGACGGCCTGTTGGTTTTGCGACGATGCGACGGCTCATGGCGCTGCCAATGTGCTGACTGACAGCATTCCAGAACGTGCCGCAGTACAATTGCCCAGGCCACCACGTTGTGGCGGTCCGGCGCCCACTGACGTGTCCACACGGCGCCGCGTTGCCTTCGTCACTCAGTCCAACGCGCTGGCCGGTTCCTTCGGGTTGCCCGCCCAGTGCAGGGAAGAGGCCAAGCACCAAACCCAATGCGCAAGTTCCGCAGCAACCTGGCCGCGTTCGTCGCCAGGAGGCCGGACTGAGAAACGCAGGCGCAACGTTGGCCGGGCGCCAGGGCCCGCCGCCCCCGTACCCGCCTACTGCCAGTACATTCCCTCCCGCCGACCGCCGGCGCCCCTCTTCGCGGCATGAGCGCCGCATCGGTCGCCGCGCTGGCGCTGACGACTCTGCCACTGCCAACGCACGGAGGCCTCGGAATCGGCGATCCGCGTCCCGCGGCTTGCTTTGGAGTCCCCGGACCGCTCACCTCCCAGCCCGGGCAGCGGAGGCCGCGAGGGCCAAATGGCGGGGGCGCGGGCAGCCGTCGCAGGTCGCGCAAGTCGGCGCCGCGGTCAACGTGCGGGTCGATGCGCTGACCCCGCCCGCGGCGCGGAGGTGAGCAGGGGGGGGGGGGTCGGCGCACCTGGCGCTGGCGCACCCCCGCGCCTCCCAATTCGGACGTCAGGCGGGGAAGCCTTGAGCCAAGGGGCGCGCAGCACGCGGGGCAACGCCCGTCGGTTCCGGGCGAGTGACAATCTCCAACCGGCCGGCGGCGGAGGAGAGATCGGACGGCAGCGGCGCGGGGAGGTTGTACCGCAAAGCGGTGGACCCAAGCATCCCATGGTTGCGTTGCCATGTGCCCTTTCACGCGACGCCGCGTTCAGCCGTCGCGGCGACCCGCACCTGGCGGCAAGTTGGCGGCCGTGTCCCGCTTTCCGGGCTGCCTCAATGTCGAAACGGTTGTCGAGGGGGGCGAGGGGGCACGATACACATGCCTGGATTCGGCCGTGCCAAGGGGCATCCATGCATTGGCAGGGGCCAACACAGGGACCCTTGGGACGCTGATCGGGCCCAGCTAGACGTACCGCAGGAGCATATTGCATGCGTGCCGGTTGCGGTAACGGCGCTCTGTTGTGCACTGAGGATCAATCAGCGCAACGGATTCTCGGGCGCACCCAATGGAGGTGTGATGCAAGAATCAATCAACGCGCCAGATGCTCGGACGCACCCAACGAGGTGTGAGGTGGGCCTCCAGCATCCATTGTCGCCAAATAAAGCAATTGGGGAATGCATTTAGCCGCCACACGGCGGGGTCGTCACCGTGATCTGGGCGCCAGTAGTTGCCACACAACCATTCATATCGTGCATGTGCTCTATGAAGGCAAGCTCTGGAGGGTATATGCAATGAGAGCGTGGAGAAACGATGCGGGATTGCATAATCGTGCTTGTGATTTTGACTGGAGTCTGCGCACCAACTTTTGTGCAGAAACTCGAAGTGCCCCTCGTTTCTTGCTTCTCGACTAGTGTTTCACTTCTGCCATGTGGGGAATGGATATGTACCTACAGGTCGGGTGTGCGCAATGTTTGAACCCGGGCGCCATGGGCAACGACCTGTTGCTTTTGATTCTCTGAGAAAAGTAGACGCGATGCAAAATTACATAGGCGGTCGATGCCTGGGATGTGTCGTACTTGAGCCGTCCATGAATGCAGGGATAAAGATGTTCACCTTTCTGCAGCTTAACGGGCACGAAAATGGACTGAAGGTATGCCTATTCTCGCTGATGCTCATCCCAAGGTTAAAAGGCTTGCTCCTTGAATTCCAGACTGTTGATCCTGCCATTTAAAAACTCATCTTTGAGACTTCATCGAAATTTCTTTGAAGAAAACGTTCATTGCCACCCCGTCTATGCCCGTTACTCAGCAAGATAGCGATTTTGCGCAATTACGGGAATGGTCGAAATCGAAAATCTCTATCATTTCTCCAAGCATGTGAAATGTTGCTTCCTCAAAAAGCGCCCTTGTAAGTGTAGACCCATTTTAACACCTGAACTGAATGCCCTCCCACTTCGCTGCCTTCGACCAGCTGTCCTCCTGGTGCCGAGTTATCCCAGAGCTCATGGGATCATGATTTCAATATTTGATCCAATAATACTATTTACAGCATCTCTCACTAGTCCTTCTGCGATGGTATCACCATATTTGTTAAAAGAGCCAGCCCAGATATCGTCCAATGTCTCCCAAATCTGACCGGTTTTTTGCCCTCATGGCTGACTGCTCGCCCATCTCCAATGCAGATGATGGGATCTCGTTCATCCGCGGCAAAAAATCGGCACATCCTGAATATAAACATCCAATACATGTCCTCGATATGGCCACAGCCTCTCACCATAGGTAGGATCTGGTGACCCAATATCCCAGATACAACTCGTCCATATCCCAGGCATGGCCTATACACGAAAAGCTACCATGCCATGCTCGATGTCCAGAATGTGGGCTGCGACATGGGGCAACCCATATAATCGCAATGGGCCATTCTGACAGTGGGATCACCACCCAGATTTCCAACGTCATAAACGCTCGACTATACACTTTTGCAGTTAGGCACCGATGATACTGGAAGGACGCTCGCCTTCAAAAGGCAGCAGGAAGCGGTGTATGACCGTGCACTCGCGATTGGCTGTGAGAAGTATGAATTAAAGCGGACATCGGTTTTCATTCAATGTGGAAGTTTCTCAACTCTTTGAAAGAAGATAACGAATGAATGGCTGCATAAGTAATGCGCGGGTACGTTCTGATAATTGAAAGAGAGCTGGACATGAGAGATGCTACGATACAGGATCACGATCAAAAAAAAGTATGCAAGTATGACAATAGGATGCAGTTGCAGAATGGCAGAGGAAAAGACACATCATCCAAGTTGTCGTTTAGGATGCATAAATGGATAGGGAGTGAAGCAGAAAAACAAAAGGAGATGGAATCGTTTTTGTTTACTTTAACTCGTATGAGATTGAGTTCTTCAATTCAGCGTCCCCCCTAGCAACAAGGAACGGCCCCGTGCCTTCCCTCTCGCCAGGATTTTGCCACGCTGCTGGGTCCATGACCGGGACTCCAATCGGGGCGCAACGGCAGAACTCACAGGCTGTCACTTACTTACAGGCTTGGTTTTTACGTTTACGTTTATTTTTGACTTTTGCGTTTTTATGCATAAAAACGCATGCGTTAAAACATAAATTTGCAAAAGGGCCCATATATAGGGCTATTTTTACGTTTTCGCGGCTACCTGGGACATCCAGGCTACATGATGAAAGTTGCGTACAGTGATCAGTTCTCCTCCATCTCCAGCACCCGCAACACAATGTACACCTCGCCTTTGGCAAGGGCCATGATGGTGCTTAACAATAACTCGTTTTATGCCCCTTCCAGAGCGTCTGGCTGCCACTCTTTGGACTCCGTAAGTCTGCATGTACTGTCCTTATATATATCGGACAGTTTTTACGTTACCTTTACGTATTTCTACGCAATTTTACGTGCAAAAATGTAAAAACTATGTTTACGCGTAAAAACGTAACTATGATCTGTTTTAATGGCGTAAAAAACAAGCCTGGTCTCCGGAGCCAACAAAGAAGCTGCCGCCGCCCCCCTGTACCCTCCGCGTTCATCAGGGCGCATGCGAGCAGCAGGCATGCCTTTGCCAAAGGGACGCCGACGGGCCACGCGAGTCGAGGGCGCTCCTGTGCACACGGAAGGGCCGCTTGGATGTACGGGAACATCGGTAGGGCGGCGGCCGAAAGGAGTGTCGATATAAGGTCGAGGGGAAGTGAAAGTACTGAGGAGGGAAGCTGCTGCGCCAGGCAGCTATGTTGATCTGGCTTGCAATGGGGGTATGCCGACATCAACACGGTCGATGGCAGGGGCGTGACGGCGCAAAGTAGTGTCGCGGCAAAATTCTGATCCGTGGATGGAGCCGCCTGCGAAAATTGCGCATTGGACTCATTTTACCAGGCTAATGGACTTCAGTCACGGGATCCAACCAGCTGCCTGGAAGTTTACACTGCATCACCAGCCCTACGCATCGCGCCTCGACCCGCTGAACGCATCTGTCCACATTCCTACCTGGCTGGCGGCGCATCCTCACCTGTGACCTTCGCATTCCGGCAGTGCTGCAAACCAGGGGACTGCGGCCGGGGACTATGGCCGGGGACTGGGGACGGTTGGCTGCGCGCAAATGGTTGATGCTCCCACCTGCAAGAGCTTCTGGGTCTCGTAGGAACGGGGGTCCTTTAGGTCGATGTCAATTGCATGGACACGAGGATGGAGTCCTCCTTCGCATCCGCAGGTGCGGCCCCTCGCGAATGAGTCATGCAGGGCAGTCTGTCATGGATGGTGGCCCGGCGGTGATGATTTGGAGGCCGCCCAGGGACCTGCTCGCCGGATTGCTGAGCCCCAGTGTGAGCATTGCTGCACTCTTTCTGCGTTCGTTCCCTCTGCCGCGAACGCCCAGCCTCACAAGTGAGGCACAGTACTGTGCCCGCACGGCCTTGCATCCGCGTTTTCGACGCTGAAGCGGCCACACCGTCGATTCCCAGCACGGCCACAACAAAATACCGTCCAAGCTGTCAATGCGCTCATCGCCGCCGTGCTACATACAGGTTGGTACAAACACCGAAGAGCTTGCATCTCCACGGAGGGAACGATTGCGCCGGTTGTATGGCCACCACCAGGTCTCCTTTTACACATTCTACAGGCCAGGGACCTTCAGCGCACAGACCGCCATCCAGGGAACGCTGTTTCAATATATGAGTTGAGCAGAGTCATGTGACATGACATTGTGACGAGTTCTCCAAGTTGCCTTAAAGGATGTTCAATCGCTCGCACATTCAACATACCAAACAGCCATTCCCAAACATAATCACTGTGCCCCTATTCCCCGTGCCGCTTTCAGTGCCTTGGATCGAATGAGGTCGCGCTTGGCTGACATATGTGCATGCTGCTCTGTTGCCTTGATGTGGTCTTGGTCTTTACACATACACGCGCAGAAACATCTAAAAACCAATTTTGCTCATGAATACGTAAATACACCCTGTGTTAACGCCGTGAAGGTCAAGCCTGACTGCGAGGACGACGATCGATAACCGTACCAATCGATTTGTGCAGAGGCTGACTTGGGTGGATGCACGGCTTGCCAGCGAGCCCCTTTGAGAGATGGAAAATGTTCCCCGCTGTGGATAAGATCTACATGGGTATTGTCCTGTACTTAGTGGGTAGAATTCCATCGAAAGCATGAGAACTCGTGATAGGCAAATTCAATGATTGTTTACAGCATACGATCCAATGAACTACAAATGTTCGTCATTATGTATTGCCTTATACTGGCGCGAAGCAATATATTTCAAGGCTGTGGAATAATGCTCAAAAAGCTTCCACAGATTGAGCACGATGAGAGAACAGGCGCAAACGCACAAGTACTTTGCATCGCGCAGACGATTTGGCGTATCTGCATTTGGGAAATGTGTGCTGCCAGCTGCAATCATGCAATCTTCCCCGCTAGAGGGATGTATTCGATGTTCACATCGCCCTGAAAGTAGATGTGAGCCGTTGCACTCGAGAACATTCTGGAGTAATCGCTGCCCAATTCTCTATTTGATTGAGGTCAACGGCGCCAGGATCTTACACGCATCAGTGCAAATTGTATGCAAAGCTATTCGTGCAGCGAATTCCGTTCTGCATTTTGCATGTCAGAAGCACATATCGCGCATACATGGTGCCACCACTATCAATACATCGTTCAATTCGTTCCTTTCAAAATAACACGGATATGTAATGCACACACATCGTAGTGCCTTAGCATTGCACTGCTTGGATGCGATGGGCCGTTCATGCCACTGCCCACTCAACACAGAGAACCAGGACCTATCGCACCAGGGAGTCGAGCTTCTCTTCGTGTCCCCGGCTAATCTAACCTAAACGAGTCGCTGTAACAGCTTTACATCAGGGCGAGGAATATTGCCGAGGGCAAATTACACACAAACATGGTCTCCAGTCGCCTCCATCAAGATGAGCATCGCCAGAAAACAGGCGGCAGGAAGTCCGGGCCTGCTCGTCTCTCGCTAAGCCACTCGAACTCGCTAAAAGCGTTTCAAAATGCCAAATTTGTCAATGCTGTTGAGTAATGTAGAAGACCGTCAAAAATGCTCCGGTAGAGATTTGAGATGAAGATACCGACGGAGTCAATTATTCGAAGCCGGTTCGAAACTGCTTGAAGTCAATCAAAACGGCGATGCACTGCCAATGCGCTGGGTAATCCAGGTTTTCATTGAAAGATGCAAAAGGATGGCACCACATCTGCAGGGGATACAAGGACCACCCGTCTTTGGGAGCAAGCACATCTGAAGTCGGGGGCTCATTGAGCATTAAGCATCACACTTTTGCGATGGTCAGGTAACCTGTCGCACAATGCACAGAGAGGGATTCGCGACTTGGGCATTCACTTACTAGTTCGTAAATTACAGCTGAATCATCAAATTAATGTCATTGGGCAATTTCAACCAGTGATTAAAAAACTGTAGTGTGTTGGTGATTTCTCAAGCACCAAGAGGAAGGGCATCAAATACAAATGCAATAAAGTTCCATCACCTGACTTCTTGGATTATTTTGAACCAACCGACATACGCGCTAGTCTCAAAACAATGTCTCATGGATGCACACCTCTCAGCATCCAGACATTCCGTGGCGACTGTGTTCATACGGGCTCGCGGAGACACCCTCCGTGCGAACCTCAGCGGAGAATCGCGGAGGAGCAGTGAAGTCAACGCCTTCGCCGGATTTGTCGCACTGACATGGCATCGACGCACCCACCTTTCTCGCCCGTGGAAGCGAAGTATTCACCAACGAGTTTAGATGGAAGGTTGCCCTCGTAGCGCATGATGGCCTCAACATGGAAGTGCTTGCCTGGGGCAAGGTTACAACAGTTTAGATACATATTTTGCTTGGAGAGTCTGGTGTGCAGATATCATGCATGCTTTCGTTTGATCAGCATACAAGATGTTATGCAATGGAAGTAAGCCCTCTCAAACGTAGGCTGAAAACAAATTCTGGACGGGAAAAACATAATCTAGCCTAGGTTGGAATTTCTTCAAATCTGCCATACGGAAGTGACAAAGAAACACTAGGAAAAAATGGGCCAAATAACACGTGTTCAAACGTGTACAAAGTTTACGGGTTTGTGTTATTTTTGTGTTCTTAGCGTGTAAAACTATGATGAAATGTGTTTTATGTGTGTTTGCAAAAGTGTTATTTGGCCCTTTTTTTCCTAGTGAAACGTAAGGAAGGAACACGAGGTTGCAAAATTTATTGAAGTCTCGTGAAAGAATGTACTCATGTTTTCCAGCGTGATCAAGAGTTTCTGGTGCAAATTCTGTCTCAAAAGAATTTAGGAACTCAGATATGTAAGTGGCTCTATTCAGTTTTCGGGATGCTTTTGGTTGCTGACAATTGTATCTGACTTCTGTTCCGCTTTTAATTTTGCCGCATTTCCTTGAAAGCGACCGGACGATAATTAAGCAAGATCACAGCAGTCAGAATTCCTTCGACTGGCTGCGTGAATATTGCTCTACACCAAGACCTGGCCCGGCATATTGTGTGAAGAATTCTCCAAGGCAGGAAAGAATACAGACCATTGTTCCATTACATTCAAGAGCGAACTGAACTGGCTTGTAGCATATTCGTACCATCTGGCGCACGTGCGCTTCAAGGTGGGAACACAACATGTTGCCTTAATGTTGTGTACATGGGTGCACATTGCTGCCGCGCTCCACCGACACACACCACCACTAACAACAACAGCAACGAGGCATGGTTACAAATTCTTTTGACCAGTTTTCAGTTATGTTTACGCAACGAAGAACACACATTCAGAAATTCCGAAGTGTCTATTATGCGCTGCCCTTCTTGAATTCGGAGATTCTGCATGACTGATTTATGCAAAGGAGCCTGGCAATGATCTTTTGTATAAATTCAATTATTCAAAGAACGGAATTGTGCCACCTGCGAAACTCTTTCTGCTTGTTACTGAAAATAATTCACCAGATAGGTTATACTGGTGCCCCAGCAAAGTCCAATAAATCACATTGGCAGATGCGCTCACCAGAGACGACGGCTGACTCATACTGAAAAGGCGAATTTTCTAATTCGATGTATTTTGCTCCCTTCATCGCCTCTCCCCATCGGTAAACCTCGGCGTTCACGTCGAACACACCTCTCACCTGACCGCAGAACGGTATTCGCTTTAGGTCTTGATATTCGTCGGATTTCAACATCGATCTGTGTAAACATGTCACCAATACCCACTGTTTCCTGCAACATGCATTATTCAATATAAACTATGTGGCTTCGCATGATGCCACATAATTATGTGGCAGTATTCATAAATAAGCGTATTGCATCGTTTAACACCTGCAGTACGTTATATCCTCCACGCTTGGGAGCATATCATTTTGCAACTTTGTGAGGTGACCAGAGCATCCCAATGTCGCAGTACATGCACAATTCGCGTCCTTTATTGGAACATCAATTCAGCCACGTTGCCGAATACCAATGCAACGATTTGATCCGGACTTATTCCATCCTCCATGTTCAAATCTCACCATTAACGGTATCGGAATTTCGGAATCTCATTCGCTTAACCCCGCAACTTACCTGCTAATCGTCATTTACTGGTAGCTCATTTCACCATTTTCGCAAGATCATTTGAACGCACGTGACGCAGCACTTGGTAAAATATGTCGGATATATTACCTTGGCACATATTACGTTAGTAAACGAATAACATTTATATATCATGTTAGTAAATGAAATGCTTCGCAGCGCTCGTGCTGCGCGCACTACTTGTTAGTGATCCTTCTGAATGAGAGGGTGGCTACGCAGCCATCCACTGTGCATGCCTTTGTGATGACCGGATCCCACTTTATTGAAATAGCATGTGCCAAAGCCGTGAATGAAATTTGCATCGCGGAACAGTGCATAGAAAAATTCATCACGGGTGAATACGTAGTTGCATCTACTTTGCCTAGATGGGCGTTTATCCTGGACCACCTGGAATGCTCCGTCATCATCTTCGCATCTTCCTGACATTGATCCATTTTTCAGAAATTCCAGATTGTAGCTGACTTTTTTCATCTCTCCACGCTCCAAATACTTTCCAATGTACCTGTGGGGCAGATACCTGAATTGACGGGAATCACCCATCGTATCCCCTTCCCCCAAACTCCCTCCATTTCAATATTATTGCCACATCACAATTGTGGTCGTCTGCAAAATTTTCAGGGCTGTCTTTTGTGTCAGATACGCCATTTTTGTCCGATATAATTTTCAAATGACAGTCTTGAATCGCCAGAAGGGACCCCAATTCGGACAATTTGTGCGACAAATGCTGAAGTGTGCCATAGATCGTACAATAGCAGGCAACAAAGCTGCAAAATGGACACAATTCGTACATGCGACAATACATGGAGATTGAGCACTTCAAATGATTTCTTTTCTTTATGTTAGGAAAGGTTTCCACGCGTTCTGGTTTTGGCAGTATTGGCGGTACAAAGCTGGTTGCTGTGCTCGCAGCTCATGAACTGCAGCCCACGCAGATTGAACCGCGCCCAAAGTGGTGAAGACTGGCTCCCCTTCACATCGACGAGGCCACCGAACGCGCTCATGTCACGAGCACGGCCGTGATTCTGTCAGCCAAAGGGGCCTTGTGTTCACCATGGCAACCATGCCCGGCACGTTTTAGCCGAGAACACCTTACTTTGGATACAGTGTC
Source organism: Ostreobium quekettii (assembly GCA_905146915.1). Lineage (NCBI taxonomy): Eukaryota > Viridiplantae > Chlorophyta > Ulvophyceae > Bryopsidales > Ostreobiaceae > Ostreobium > Ostreobium quekettii. Next base: position 73,998 of record CAJHUC010001111.1, read on the forward strand.
CGGCGAATTCCCGAAAAAGCAACCTGAATCCGGACAATGTCCTGCCAGGCTGGAAAAAAAACTGATCGCAATCTGCAATTTAATGGCAATCGGGACCCTGACCATTCAAAATACGGCCCATTGATATTCTTGGTAATTGCCTGACACTGACATTTACTGGAGAAGGTGTACATTTTCATTTTGCTAACGCAACCAACATCAGGGATTGATCGTGTGGCACAGCCATCGCCTTGTACGTGGATTTGCTACAATACAAGCTTCTTCCCTTCATACGTGGATGCCATCCGCACTTCCGACCATTTTCTACATGCGTTTCTGCCGGATGGTGAGCCGACAAAGTGAACGTACGAGCAACGGAAAACGCTCTTGGATGTATACACGCCCGCCATCACTTACAAGCCGGAAGGGCAACGCTTTGTATTTCGAAAGCAACTCTAAATAAAGGAGGTAAGCCACAAGCAGGCTAGGTTTTCAGAAAGATTTACAGGCAGCTTTGAGCAAATCATGCGCGATTTGGGTTTCATCTTTGCTTGCATTGATAATCAGCACTTACACGCTATGTTAGCATTGAGGCCTCTATGCCACTCCTAGTGTGCTCGTCGTTGATAACTCATTAAACGCAGGGAATGAATGCGCATGCTTAGCTTCACACCTCGTTTACAGATGGGCGATCTCAACCGACATGTGCCCCAAAGTAATGCCCTCATATTAGCTGCACTTTAGCGTACGGTTCAGACAGCACACGGATATAAAGCAAGTATCCAAATCCTAAAAGGCGCTTTGCAGCGCCTGTGCATGCAAAGCAGCACTGCGTAGTGCTGTCACACCACCTGGGCATGTGTTGGTGCAATTGCGAAAGGGAATAGATGCAGCAGAGAACATGGAATGGCACAATGACATGTATCGCTGCACTGCACCCGCACGCTGTGTTACGCATTTTCACCTGCCAGATGGCGGCACTGCTTCTGGAGCACCGCTACCAAGCCGGGGAGCTGCGTTGGACAAAAGCAACCTCTTCATCATCAAGTCGGCAACCGAATCCAACCCTCCGGGTGTGACGGGAAACTTCAAGGCCTCCGCAGCTGTGGTCCCATCTCCTTTCGCTGGTGAGGACTCGAACAACGACTTTTTCTTTGGCGAGGCAGCTTTAGGGAGTGGATTTTTCTTCCACTCGTGCCTCTTTCTGGAGATACGTCCTCCAAAGCAATCCCCCACCAAGCTGCAACATTTGGGGAAGCCCCTTCTCTTGCAATAATATTGGAGGCCAATACAGATGGCGACGAAGCAGAAGAGAGAGAAAGCCCTGGAGGCGTCGCACAATCAGCCCAGTTTCTTGATTTCGTCCGCATTTTGCCCAGCGTTGCTGCGGTGGCTCTGCAAATGCATGTACTACCAGCAACGCGTGCATCATTTTATCTACTGGTATTCACACAGTTGTATCCATATATTGCTTCACGGATGCTGTGCGCACAGTTCCTCTGTCGGGGACATGCATGCCTGCAGGATTAGTTGCCTGTGTATGGCGTTAGTACAGATTGACGCACGTTGGCTAAACTTCTCAAAAAGAGAGAAGTGGAGCTTTTCTTTCATCCATTGGCTGCTGCTGGGGAGCAGCTAATTCAGAAAATATGTCCTTTTCCTGCGCCAGACGCTCGAACAAGCTGGCTTGCTTTGAATCATAGTGCGCACAGCACTGAAGGAATATTACAGCCACCAAGTACAATAAAGTGCCAAGCCATGTAACACATATTTACCAAATCGCGATGCACCATTGACACATCCTCAGAGCCTGGTGCATTGACCTTTGCATGCATCATAGAATATGCGTTCAATGGAGTGTCCATCGATGACAAATCGAAATACATTTGCCTGTTACATGTGACTTCGATCGGTGCTGAGAATGATTCCTATTTTGACAATAGGAACATCTCTTGTTTAACTCTCGTTCAACTCCCATTCCCACACTGCAAATTCAGCTGTCAGAAGAAAACGCCAAAAAGGAGCCAAAATTGCAGCCCTGAATGAATTCTATGCACATTATTTTCAAATCTATGATATATCATTGAAAACGTTTCAACACTAATAGCAACCGCGACATTGCCAGTTGGGGCAAGGACTCCGCGCCACGGAGCTTTATCTACTGATTGACGGCGGGAAAACCCGTGAATTGCCCGTCATGGCAGATTACTATCTTATGGAATCATAACTATTGGGAGGGTGGAACATGCACCAGGGTGCAGGTTTTCTGTCTGTTCCTCTTTCATACCCCCGCGCTCGGGGCAGCAACCATATTTGATCGACCTACATGGACAACTTTCATGCGCGAATTTCGGCGATTTCAATTCTTCACATCTCAAAACCGCGGTTGCCTTTGACTTTGTTTCTTTATCTGATACTCCTGCGCCCAATATGGTACAGAAGAAATAGCCCATGTAAAGGCGTCGCCATCCTTGGCCGCTCCATTCTCCTTCCTGCCTCGCTGAGCTGCCATCTACCCGCGCCAGCCGTTGCCAATTTCGAGGACCCAGACTAGATAATTAGATTGACCAATTTGATTGGCAAGTTTGATCAGCTGGTTTCCCGTGCCCCCCCCCTCAATCAACTTCCCTGTGCGTCCACCGCTGGTGCAAAACATCATATTTGTGACGCCAACTGCGATGCCATTTTGACGCTAATTGGCAGCACCACAGTGATTGTGATGGGAAAAAAGTAGTTGTGATGGCATCAGTTAGCGTCAGACGGCGTCGCAGTTGTCATCACAAAAGTGGTGTTTTCTGGTGTCAGCCTCAGATTGGTCACGCTGGGCCCCATGCTCTTCCCAAGCGTGCCTCATGCACGGATGCGCGTCGCAGACCAACAGGGTGGTGACGAACAACACAGAGCGCGCGGGCCATCAAACAGAGCCCAGACGCGCGTCATTGGTTGGCCAAAGCGCAATCTACCAGAGTGTCGGCGTGTGTCATTGGTCGCCCATTGGCGTGGGCACCACAGGGCGGCGGCGAAGGGGCGACATCCCCTAATGGCTGACGCACGCTTCGATCTGGGGTGACATCTAGTACAAGCGTCCTTGTGGGTTACAAGCCCCGTACATCCACGCCACACACACACATATACCGTCAAGCAAGGATTTCACTGGGCTGGCCGGGCCCAAGACTGGCACGCCAATCGCGGCGGCGGAACTCACACGAAGCCAGGCGTTGCTCGGCGCCCGAAGCTGTCGTCGTCGTCGTCCCCGATACCGCCGGAGCGGAAAAAGAAACCGCCGCGGCCGCCGCGGCCGCCCCGGCCTCCGCCCCTGCCCCCGCCGCCCCTGCCCCCACCCCCTTTGCTCTCCGCGGTCAGCAGGGCGCTTGCCAGCAGCAGGCACGCCAGCGCCAAAGGGGCATCGAAGGGGGGCGTGAATCGAGGGCGCTCCTGCGCACAAGGAACGGCAAGAATCGAACAGCCGCCCGGATGTACAAAAATAGTGGGGCATCTCCGGAGGGAAAATGGAAATTCAGGGGCTGGGAGCCTCAGTGCCGGGCAACAGTGTGGATCTGGCGCCAGCTTGCTCTGGGGTGTTGCCCAGATCGACACGACCGATTGCAGGCAACGCCGAGACCGCGCAAGTCGCCCACATGGCAAATTTCCAATCGCTGGATGGTGGCTGCTTTCGAAATCGCAGCACGGAGTCCGCTAGCCAGGCGACATAATTTCAAGCCAGGGATCCAACCAAGTGCGCCAGGAGGAGCACTCGTCGGAAGCTTCCATTCCATCTCAGCCCTGCGCGGTGCCCCGATCTGCGGAAAGAATGCGCCCGCATCCCGCGCAGCTGGAGGCGCATCAATTCACCTGTCGCCGCCGCATTCCGGCAATCCTGCAAGTGTGGCCGGCTCGAGGACGGGGACTGTGGTCGGGGACTGGGAACGGTTGGCTGCGCGCAGATGGGTGTGAGCGCTTGGGGTTTCTCGTTGGGGGCGCGTCCTTGGATCGATGCCAAATGGACGCAAGGATCAGCGCTGCAGGCGCGCCCTTCGTCGCGTCCGCAGGTGCCGCCCGCCGCGAATGCGTCATGCTGGGCAGTCAGTCAAGGGTGATGACCGGCTGATGACCTGATGGCAATGATGGTTTGGAGGCAGCCCTGGAACCTGCTCGCCAGTGTGCTGTTGCCCAGTCAGCATTGTTGCATTCTCGCAGCGCTCATTGCCCTTTCTGTGGGCGCCCAGCCTCATTCTTTCCGCATTCCCTTGGATGGGTGTTCTCAATGCCACGGCGGCATCGAACCCCGGCATGGCTAGGACGAAACACAGTCCCAGTTGTCAACACGCCCATCACAGCAGAAGTTACGTGTCACAGGCAGGTTGATGGCCTAAAGTCCCTTCATCTCCACGGAGGTAACGAATGTTCCAGGGCGTGGTCACCGCCTGATCGACTACTACACATGCCATTGGACAAGCACCGTCAGCACAGGCACACAGCCATTACTGGGAATATTCCCACGCAGAACCACAACGCCCTTATTCCTGCTGCGGCCTTGGTTGTCTTGAATGTGAATTCTGCCGTGCTTAACCACCACAGTATGTTCAACCTTCCTGCATTTTGAACTTCAGCATTGCGATTTCGCTCTGCACGTTTTTCACAGACCGTTACAGTTTTGCGCCCCGCATCATGGGCACCGCCAGCAATGCAGCTCCGCCCAGCCTGCATGGCCTTAAATGCTGGGTTTCCGCCAGAGCGCCACGTGCACCCGGGGTCGCTTGACGCCGCCAGCAGTCCAGAGACCCTCGCCTCGCGGGCCAGGGCTGCTCCGCCAATTTCTGGCATCGTTCCATCTTCATTATTGTTTCGCAAGCTTGCGATTCTTAAGAAAAGGCCAAACGTTACGTCATGATGCGGAAGGGTGGAACACGCTAAGTCAGTTTATGTGAGCGCTGCGTTGTTGCCTTGCTGCATAACGATCGTAGCAGACTGCTGCGAAGGCGATGGTCAAAAAACGTCACAATCGATTTGTGCCGTGTTTGGACTGGTGGTTCGATAACCAAGTATAATTACTTGCACCAATATAATCGAGCTTGCCGGCGGGAATTTCTAGGGACGGAAACTATTCTGCGCTGCAGACAAAATGAACGTGGGCGCTGTCCTGAGCGTACCGGGCAGAATCTCTACCGGAAGGATGTGAATTTGCGACGGGTGAATTCATTGGTTGTTGCAGCATGTGATCCAAAGAGCTCCGACTTTCCTGCGCGATGTGCTGCCATATACTGGCACGAAGCAGTAAGTTCCCAGGCTGTGGATCAACTCTCTTTAAATAGTTTAGGAGCGATAAAGAACAGACACAATGGCTGAAGTGCATTGCGCCGTTGAGTGTTTTCGGCGCTTCTGCACATTGGAATGCGTGCTGCCAGATGCAAGCGTGCAATAGTCCCATGATCATGGCGGTATCATGCATGATAGGGATCGAGGCACGTCTCCTTCGCCCTGAAAGGACATGCGGATCGCTGAGTCTGGAAAATTCTTGATGGAATCGCTGTCCAAATTTAAATTGCTTTGATGTCCACGTCGCCTCCATCTTCAACGACGACATGCACCATTTCATGCGCATGCCAAGCTGTTCCCTCAATGCATGCCTTCGTGCAATTCACATATCATACATACATACACACTGCACATTCATGTCATCGCTCCATGTCTATACTGCGTTCAATGCCCACCTTCCAAGACAGCGCCTCTGTAACACGCACAAAATCGCAACACCTTTTTGTCGCGATGCTTGGCTCAGATGAGCAGTTTCGTTCCAAGCGCCTACTGAGGACAGAAAACGAGGCCGCACTGAAGACGGTCTGCCGTCGCCTCCTTCAAGATGGCCATCGCCGATACACGGACGGTGGGAAGGCCTTATCTGTTCGCCTCACGCTGTGCCAGCGGAGCTCGTTCCAGGCACTTGAAACTTCCAAACTCGTTCAGCACTGCTGAGTAACGCTGACAACTCTCAGAAAGGCTCTGTTCGAGATATGGGATGGAGACACTAAGGGAGTCACAGCCATTAGTTCGAGACCGCTCGAAGTCACTGAAGACGACGATGTCCTGCAAAGATGGTGGGAAAATCCATACAGGTTGTCGTTGGAAGATGCAAAATCATGGATTTTTCACCACATGAGAAGGGGTCACAATGACCACCCGTATTTGGACAGAGCGGATTGCATCTGATGTCCGTAGCCCAGTTTGCATTGGGCATCACGCTTTTGTGATGGCCAGAGACCCTGTCGCGCAAAGCACACAGGGCCGGTCACGGTCTGTGCACTCAATTGATAACACGGAAAGTAACAAGACAAGCCAAAAAATACTATACTATTTAGCGTTTCGCCAATTTATAAAAAGCGAACGAAGTGTAGTGACTGCTGCTATAGCACCCACAGTAAGAATTCCAAATTATAAATGTCCTCAAATCCTATCGCGTAATGGAATTTGTTGAGTATTTGGATCAATTGGCATGCACATTGTCCAACAGACAGTGTTTCATGATGCAGACATGTCGGCATCCAGACACTTCGAAGAGTGTATGATCCAGGGACACCCAATCACCATCCGTGCCAATCTGAGTGCCGAACCGCAACGAAGCGATGAAAGCCAACAGCGTCGCTGGAAATTTTGCACAAACATGGCATCGACGCACCAACCTTTCTCGCCCGTGGAAGCGAAGTATTCACCAGCAAGTTTGGCTGGAAGCTTGCCCTCGTAACGCATAGTGACCTCAACGTGGAACTTCCCGCCTGTTAAAAAGTTTCAATAGTTTCAGTACACATTTAGTTTGAATATCCCTGTGTCCACTTGTAATGCATGCTCTGGTTTGATCGGTGTAATAGAAAGTATATAATGCATGTGAAGCCTCTAAGTATAAATTAAAACAGCTCGGGACGACGCCAACGGCATTCAATCACTAGAACTGCTTTGAATTTGCCACACGGCAGCGACATACTGCAGCAGAAAGGAAGGAAAAGAAGTTTCACCATATGGCATATAAGCATTGCTGGTGTCACTTAAAAGAATGTGTCTGCATTGCCCACGTGTGATATTGGGTATCTTTTGGTTGCCGATATTCGCATCTGACTTCGGTTCTGGTTCTAATTTCTCCGCATTCTTTCCTGGGAAACGAGTGGTCGACTTTAAACACGACTCAAACTGCTACAAATCACTCAAGAACAACTGGATGCATTATTATATATCTGCATCAATAGATGGCCTTGCATACATGTTAAAGATCCTCTCAGGTAACAATAAAGTGAATACCACTGCTATTCACACTCAGGAGCACGCTCAATTGTCTTGTGGTATCCACATGGCGATCGTGCACTTGGAGATGTGAGCTCAACGTACTGTATTGATGTCTATGTACATGGATGCACGCTGTTCCCGCACCCCCCTTCCCCAGCGAGCCATGTTTACGCATGTTTTCGAGCATTTTCCGATTTTTATACAATAATCAACACATATTTATCAACATATTGAATGTTGATTGTGCGCTCAACTTCTTGAATTCGCAGAACCTGCACGAGCATCTCCGGCGTGCAAAGAAGTTTGCCAATGATACTTTACATATAATTTCAGTAATCAATGAAAAATAGGTATAGATCTCCAACGCTTAAGCTCATTGCTTACAAATATCCATAGGGAACAAGATCAAATTGGTGCTTAAAGAAATCCCTATAAATCATTGTGGCACACTCACCAGAAACCACGGCTGCCTCATACACAGCGGGCAGTTTCTCCAATTCGGTGTACTTTGCTCCCTTCACAGCCTCTCCCCATCGATAAACCTCGGCTTTCGTGTCGAACACACCTTTCACCTAACCACAGAATGGTATTCAAGGCAGGTGATGATAGTCGTTAGATTCCCATCTCGATTTGTGCAAACCTGCCAATACCCACTTGTCCCTTCCAGGGAACTATGCGATATTATGTGATACTGCGTCATGCAACACATGTAGCGCATCGTATCACGCAACTCTTCAATAAGATGAATTCTTCCATGGCTGTAGGCTTGTCATTTCGCAACCTTGTGCGGCATTCAGCGCATCCCGAACGCCGCATGCAGAATTAGCGTCCTGTATCGGAATATTTAATACGTCCCATTGCCAAAGCACCAAAGCAACGATCCGCCCCCGATATTTTGCATCCGACCATGTCCATGCTTAGCATTGAAGGTGGCGAAATTTGCGTATTCATACACAGCTTATTTGTTGATCATCATTTACTGCTAGCTCGTAATTGCATTTTCGCAGGAATGCTTCAACGCATTTGACAGTGAATTTAAATATGTCAGGGACATTACCTTTAATATTAATTTTATTAATATTTATTTGATATTAACTTTAAAATATGCCAGGGGTATTCCCTTGGTATCGTGTTAGGAAGTGAACTGCTCCATAGCGCTCGTGCTGCACGCTCTGCTGAAAGGTGAGCCAGTTTGGGAGAGGGGTGGATACTCTGCCATCCACAATGTACACGTTTGTGACCACCGGATGTAAATGTGTCTGAAAATGGCATGTGCCAACACAATGAGCGAAATTCGCCACGCGGGCACAGCGGGTGTAAGAATCATTGCGGACTAATACATGTTGCATCCACTTTGCCTAAATGGATGGTTGCCTGTGCACCACCTGGAATGATCCGTCATCATCTTCGCATCCTCCGTACACCGATCCATCTTTCAGAAATTCCAGATTATACTTGACATGTTTCATCTTTCCACGCTCCTCATACTTTCCAAAATACCTGTGGCGCACACATCGAAATTGATGCAAGATCCCACAGTCCCCTTCCCTCCTTTTCCTTCCTTTTCAACGTCAATGATACAACATTATTCGGGTTTTAGTGGCGATCAGAACCCTGGCCACTGGCATTTTACCGATTGATCCCCTTGGCGATTGCCTGAGACTGAGTAGTATTGGATTTCATGTAAGTATTTTAGATTTGACGAGGCCAAGCAACATCATGGCCTGAGTATGTGTCACAGCCATCACTTGTATGTGGAATTGCCAAAACACAAGTTCCTCTCTTTTTACCTGTGGATGCCACTGCAAGTACAACCACTGTCTGTTTGCTTTGCAGACGGGCAGCCATCTGAAAAATTATTGTGCGAGGGACAGAAAATATTCTGATACATAAATTGGCCGTCATCACACAGAAGCAGCAAGGGTACCACTGTGTCTTTCGAAGGCAACTCTAACAAGGAATTAGGGCACCTGCGATGTAAGTTTCCAGGTAATTTTTGAGCATATCAGTTATGGTTTGTCTTCATCTTGCCTTGTGTTAATGAGGCAGCACTCACAAATTGTATCAGCTGTGCGGACCCTGAGTCACCCCTAGTGCACCTTTAAAACGCAATGCAATCAGTGCAGCGAACAAATGCCCAGGTTGCTATTTCGCAACTCACCTACAAATGAACAGTAACAGCATAAACACGAGTCAAATCATGATCTGATGTTAGGTACGTGCATGTCTACGGCTTAAGCCGTACACGAATACGCAACAAACATCTGAACGCCACAGCAGGCCCTGCAAGGCAGCGTTGCATCGGCCTGTCACACCACACGGCAGCACATTGCCGCAAATTGCGGCAGGGAAAGGGGCAACACAGAACCTGATGTGGCGTTGTGGCATGCGTCATTGTGCTGCAGCCACATGCTGTGTTGTGCATTTGCACCTGCCGGATGGTGGCACCGCCTCCGGAACACCATCACCCAGTTGCGGAGCTCCATTGGACAAATGTAACCTTGTCTTGATCAAGTCGGCCACCGAATCCAAACCGCCGGGTGTGACGGGAAACTTCAATGCTGCCGCAGCTGTGGGCCCAACTCCTTTTGTTGGTACAGATGCGTCTGAGGACTCAGGCGAAGCAACTTTTGGGAGAAGTTTTTCCTTCCTCTCGTATTTTTTGCGGGAGACGCGGCCTTCAGCGCCTGGCCACTTTGAGCGACACAAATCTCGGTAGGCCGCCCTCCCCATATAACAAAGAGTGCCTAAAAAAAGGACCGCAAAGCCAGAGATGGATCCAATCCTGGAGGCATCGCACATGCAAGCCATTCTCTTATGTTCGTCTTTGCACAGTGTGACTACAGCGCCACTGAAACGATGTGCATCCAATTCTAACACTGGCGTGGCATATTTTACGCAAATTTATTCATGCATTACTTCGAAGATGCTGTGCGCTCAGTCCTCGAGGCCTTGGCTGGCACTCCACATGCTACAAATATAGTGACATGCGCAGCACAGCCCAATTTGATTTGCAGAAAAAGTGAGCATAGTAATTCAGGAACGATCAGATCAATCAAGCACCATCCAATCCAATTACTGAAAATCGATATTCTGTACTTGAGAAATAAGACGCCAAAGTTATAGAGGACAATTACCTTGGGACGGAGGAACCAATTACCGAATGTGCAGGAAAATGTGGCTGGTGGACTGGATCCCATGACCAAGGGGCCAGCAGGGTGGGCCGGTTTCGACACATGCCGTTTCATAATCAGCAGCGCCCGTCCTCCCACTACTGTTTTTCAAACCCTTCCGTATAGCAATATAAGGCCCGGATTTTTTCGCAGAGAAAACAATAAATACGTAATATCCCATGAATAGATTTTTGCAGGGCAACGTTAAGACAATAAAATAATGCTCTGAAACCAAAATGTGAAGCAACAAGCGTAACGATAAAGTTTTCAGATGCAGAAGGGTTGAAAACCCAGAGCCCTTTCCGGTAATATTTTTGTGCAACTCTATTGTCCTTTCGACAGTGCCTGCACTGCGCCGAAACTTTCGTGTTAGGCCATGCATGCCCACACTCTTGGCGTTCACCCGCCACCACTGGCATATAGGTTGCATGTCAAATTTATTACAATGGAGGCCACGCCTCCCACGCTGCTTATGCAATGCGGCAACTTGTCACTGCCAGGTTGGTACAGTTGCCCAGCTGCATAACAATCTGTCTCAATGTTGCGCAATGCTTTCCAGAAACATCCCCAATATGTCTGCCACCTGTTTGTTCATACCGTGCGCATGCCATGTTCCAACACCACGCCCACGTCACAGTGCCACTTCCCTCATTCAGTACCAAACCACATACCATGAAATCCCTTACATAATTCAACCACCATTTGGTATATTATTCAATATGACATATTAACTATTGCCCATCTGCTACATCCTCATTCATTATACCCTTCCTAATTGCGCATTTCCCTATCAGTAGGCCATGTTCCCATCATAGTGCCAAACTCCTTTGTTTTGCAACAATGGGTTGTTCTTTGTTGCTAGAGGGTGATAGTATGTGCAGTCTGCAATGAGGAGTGTCGCCTGTGCTGTCACCTGTACACCCAAAGTCATGGGCGGCCGCAAGCCCACTGTGTTGTGCCTGCCCAGGAACAAAAGCAGCAACGGCTGCCTGGAGCATCTGGGGATCATGCCCGCCACCAATGCACATAGCCGATGTGCATCGGGATTGGCAGCCGCCGCCTATTAACAAGTGTTGCAATGCCCACATTGCACGCCCGTCATTGTGGCTTGCCACCAACTCGGTTCCATCTTGCATCCCCGCCTGCCTGCACAAGGAGTCAACCAGTGGGGACGACCCTAACCGGCTGCGCATCTGGCACAGCCCACCAAAAGTCCTTTAGGCACTGTCAACAACTTGCAAGTTGCAAAGTGCTCGTCTGCCGCTGCAGCCTTCACTGCATTCGCCGATGAGTTCAACCATTCCCTGCTCACCCAGCAGCCACATACACCTGCTGTGCCGCCCTCCACATGCAGGCACCCAGCCCCAAGATCTGTGGGAGAATCACCAGCCAACCAACATGGCGACCCCGCCAAAATGGTCAAAGGTAAACTTGAAGGACTGGGTTTGGCTCATGGACGCAACCAAGCAAACTTGCAGCCGGATAGCAACTTGCCACTGCACGATCCCTGGCAATTTGTGGATGTGC